>PVKS010000644.1:0-179826 GCA_004027875.1 Aplodontia rufa | reverse complement strand
CAACAGTAAGGGCTGGGGTGTCACACAGTGGTAGAACATTTATTTGCCTGGCCTTTGTGAGGCCCTGGGTTCCATCCCCAGTGCCACACACACACACACACACACACACACAAAGGGGATTGGTCATATCAAAGTTCCTTACCTTGTTAAGGGATAGGGGCAGAAGAACAATAGAAAAACAATCGATTGGTTAGCATCAGGTTATTTCAGTTTATTTTCTTTGTGTAAAATTTCAGGTAGGAGGAAGTTTATTATCATGAGTGTAAGAATAAATTCACTGGGCAGGCAGAGTGAGGGCAGGTAGGGGAAGTGGGACCACTTCACTCTCGGCCCCAGCTGGGCTATGACTTTATCTGGAGTGGGCAGAGGAGTCCTTTAGAGATCAGCTGGTAACTCCCATCAACCATCGGGTGATTATGAGAAGCCTCTGGGGCTTGTTTGCGAGCACCTGATTAGTTGTTCCCTTCATGTGCCCGTGGGCTGCCTGATGCCTCACCCAGCTGCCCAGAATCAACCTAACAATGAGAACTGAAACTGGCCTGTTTGGGAAATTTGGCAGCACTCTCTCTCCTCCTGATTTCTCAGGTCAGATAAACAGTTTGTGGATAAACAGCTCAGCTTCAGCATGGTGGAATTTTAGCATGAGCAACTCCATTTTGACTTTTAGCGGGATCTGCTGGGACTCAGCTGGTCCCCCAGAGACTGGCACTTTGACATGCTGAAGGGCCTCAGGACCTCCCCAGGATCCAGGTCCCCTTGATCTCCCTTGCTTTCCCACTCCCCTCCCACGCTGGCAGAGGCTTTCTGCAAAGTCCTTTCACCCACCTGACCTGATCCCTGAAGGAGGATCAGTAACAGTGAGGAGTAAACGTGGGCTGAGAGAAGGGAGACTGAAGTCTGTCACACACCTCTGTCCTCTCCTTCAGTCCCACAGGGAATCATTTACAATGCCTTGTCTGCTCTCTTTGGTGTGAAGGGAAGTGGGGAGGGGGAGCTGGAGGGAGAGGTGGGGCCAGGGGAAGTGTTTCTTTTTCTTTTTTAGTACCAGGGATTGAACCTAGGGGCGCCCAACCACTAAGCCACATACCCAGTGTTTTGAGACAGGGTCCTGTGAAGTCGCTTAGGCTTTGAATTTGTGATCCTCCTGCCTCAGCTTGTGCCACTGAGCCTGGCGTGGGGAGCACTTTCTAACAGGAGGATGCAGTCAAGTAGCTTGTACGCAGATGGAAAGACCAGGAGGGATGGAGAAAGGAGAAAGGGGTGTTGCCAGAGCCAGACTTGAGGGAGGAGGAGGAGGTGGGAGAAACAAGCTGCTCAGTGCTTACCACCAACTTTGGCCAAGCAAGGATGCCAGGAAGTGACGTGGAGCCAGGCAGAGGCCTGGGTGTGGACACAAGTGGGCTGGGGACAAGAGATGAGACCATGTCTGTTCTCTACAAAGCATGTGATGGAGATTCTAAGGAAGGTGCAGAAAGGTGAGAGGAAGTGAGGGTGGGAGGGAGAATTCCTCCTCAAAGGACCATGGGGCTGCCTGCCAGGGTGGGGGTCCCATGAGTTCAGTGGTCACATGAAGGTGAACCCACAGGATTGTTACCTTCCCCAGCAACTTCTGCCTGTTGTCAGGAAAGTGTGGGATACCTGGAGAGGGCTAGGACCTTGGTTGGCAGCAAGATGGAGGGAGAGGGGAAGGGGCAGGTGAGGGGTCTGCAAGGGAGAGTGGGAGAAGTGGGGCTGTGGGCAGTGGGGCACCCAGAGGACGTAAGGGGTCCCCTGAGAGTGTTCTGCACTCCCCTCCCTCCGGGGGGTTCAGCTGAAGAGAAGCCCCCTATGTCAACTGCTGACTCGTTCTTCAGAACCATGGAGCCCAGACGGCTTGTACAACACCCTTCCTAGCAGCTAGCTGCAGGAGGTGGACATCCACCCAGAGGTCCTGGACAAGACACAGGCCACCCTGCGGCCTCATGGTCTCCTTCCCTCCTCATAAAAACCTCTGTGCCCCTGAGCTGGGAAGACATATCTTTGAGGGGCTGGCCTTGTAAACCTGACCTTTCCTCGCAACAGTCACCTCCCCAACACTGGTACTCAACGGGTGGGCAGCAGCCTCGACATTGGATTCCAGCAATGATTTTGGCAAACCTGCCTAGGAGAAAGGTGCCCTCAGGTGGGCCCCATGGCTCCAGGAAGTTAGCTAGAGATGAGCAGGAATAGGAGGAGGAGGGGGGAGGGCAACTGTAAAAGGACCCCTGAGTGGCAGTTGACCCGGAGGACTCCACACTGGTAATCAACACCCTAAGGACATGAATCTCCCCAGTCCTGTGTGGGTGGCTACAGAAGAACTCCATCTCAGGAACTGGACAGACTTCTCAGCACCACCAAATGGCACGTCAGTCACCCCATATTCCATCAAAGGGATCCATTGCGCTCCCAGTTTCACAAGCTACCCAAGGGCCAGTTGATGATTGATGAACTTCCGCCAGCAGGCACGAAGCCAGCAAGGACAGTGACCCAGTTCACTGGTGCACACCGTCAGCGCAGGCGCAGGACATCTCAGCATTTGGCTAGGGCTGCACAGGCTCCAGGCCCCAAAGGTCTGGCCACCTGCCTCTCCAAATTCCCACCACCAGTCCTCAGGAAAGCCCACTCATTTTGGCACCCTCGTCCCTGTCCCGCCTGCCGCCCTCTGTCCAGGAACCTCTCCCTCTTCCTTGCTTGTCCTTCACCTTCCAGTAAGCCACTCATCACCAGCACTGCCTGCTGAACCTCTATTCTGGGGCCGAGATAACTGCCCGGTCTCAGGCATCACAGCCCAGGACCAAAGATTGCTCCCAGTCAGCTGCACCTGCAGGAAAACTGCCTGGAAGCGCAGCCGCATTGGCTGCTCAAGGTGCACCGGCTTGAGCCCGGACCTTAGGGAGTCTCTGCAGTGGCCAAGAAGTCTGCATCTTGGGGTGCTCCTTCTTTCCCCTCATGGCATCAGACCTTCACTGGTGAGGTCTTTGGGGGACCTACCGGTTCCACCAACTTGGGGTGCACCCTGCAAGCTCCATCTCCACCATTTGAGATTAGCCATTTGGACCCTGCTTGAGCTTGTTTGTTCCCTGTGGTACAAGGACTGAACCCAGGGCTGCTTTACCACCCAGCAACACACCCAGACCCTTCATGAGAGCTGGGCGTGGTGTGGACATCTGTAACCTCAGCTCCTCAGGAAGCTGAGGCAGGAGGATCTCAAGTTTGAGGCCAGCCAGGGCAACTCAGCAAGACCGCCTCAAAATGAAACATAAAAAGGGCTGGGGATGTGGCTCAGTTGAAGGGAGATCCAGGTTCAGTCTCCAGCACTGCAAAACCAGGGAGATATATATATATATATATATATATTTTTTTTTTTTGTACTGGGGATGGAACCCAAAGTCAATTTACCATGAGCCACATCCCCAGTCCTTTTTATTTTTTATTTTGAGACAGGGTCTCACAAAGTTGCTGAGAGTCTCATTAAATTGCCTCAAACATGTGATCCTCCTGCCTCAGCTTCCCAAGTCGCTGGGATTTCTGCTCCAGGCCTTATTTATGGCGTTAAATACTTTCTGTAAGTTCTATAGGATTATGTTATTTTTGTTCTGGGATGGGAAGGTGGTTGTTTTTTTGTTTGTTTGTTTGAGAGAAGGATAGTGATAGAGAGAGACAGAATCAGTTTTCATTGAGTTTTTCTTTTTTTTTTTTTTTTTTAAAGAAAGAAAAAATTTTATTTAGTTTTTCATGTGGCCTTCATTGCTCTGAGACTTAGTTGTACGTGGTGCTGGGGATTGAACTCGCGTACTCGTGCATGCCGGGCAAGCACCATAACCACTGAGCCACTGCTCCAGGCCTTATTGCGTTTTTCTCATGGCTTTCGATGCTCTGACACAGTTGTGTACGTGGTGCTGGGATTTGAACTCATGTACTTGCGCATGCTGGACAAGCGCTGTAACTGCTGAGCCACGGCTCCAGTCCCTGGGATGGGAAGTTAAAGGTATTTTTGGAGAGGCAGTGAGCAGAACCTGATTGATTTAAATGTTGATGGCTTAAACCGTGGAAGCGTTTGGCCTCCTTTTCCATGAAGAAAGTCAAGAGCTCTCTTGGTCTCTCTGTTGGCTTCGTGTTTCAAGCATGAGGCCACGCTCACTGATCTTCAAATCGATCAGGAAAGCACTGTGAGAACCGTGCCCGGCTCCTAGGTGGAACGGTGTGGTGAGAGAGCTGCCTCCGGCGTGGACCAAGCAGGTTCGTGTCTCTCCATAAGTTGGAAGCACCGAGTTGCGGGAAGTCCGCAGGCCACGCAGTGGTAATCCACCAAATGCTCACGGGCCCCCGGTAGTCACAGCTTCCTTTATTCCAATCTTAAGTTCGACATCTGTGACTCAAGTCACCCATCACTCGTGTGTCTGTGAGTGTGTGTGTGTGCTACAGAAAGCCTACACAAGGGTCAAGGTGGCCCCAGGGGCTCAGGAGGCCACACCAAGAGCCCAGGCAGAGAGCAGATAGGAATTCCAGGCCCCTGCAAGGCAAAGCCTTTATCCAGGACACAGAGCCATCAAAGAGCAGCACTTGTGCTGGCCAGGGTCCAGATGGATGCAGCTTCAGAGTGTCAGCTTGGAGTGGGGCATGAGCGGTTATCAAGGGCAGGAGAAGCCATAGGACAAAGATCCAGTGTTTTGTCACTGTGGCGATTTTCCTGGGAAAGGCTCATGACGAGTGACCGGGTGACAGAGTCAGGTTGTCACCACGTCCATTCTCGGGGTGCTCCTCCTTTTATGGGCCTCAAGTGAGGGGGCTGCTTCACTTGGTGGTCTGGTACGTTCCATAAGCTCACGGGCCTGCTTTTTCTGCGATGAGCGTCCCTGTGCTTCTGAGTGGGTCAGTAAGTTCACGGTGGCCGTTTTCGTCAACATCCTTCATTTGATCATCAGTTTGTGCCTCTTGGTTGTGCCAGGAAGACAGGTGGTGGTTGTTGACTTGTACAAAGGAGGTGTGGAGTGATTTTGCCTAGGCACTTGTAGCGAAGGTGGAGTAACCGATGGCCAACTCGCGGCTTTAAAGAGTAGAGTAACTCTGGGTTAGGCACAATCTGGAAACTCAGCAGGGCACGACCTGCTCTCTACAGATGGTATTTCAAATACAAAAGCTGAAGTTAGATCTGTCTAAAAGCCAGCCTCACGGGGGTAAGGCCCTGCCTCTTGCTCTGCTCCTGTTAGGCCTCACAGGTCATAGGCAGCCATGCGCCGTGGGAATGGAAAAGGAGGGGTGAATGCTCCCAACTGGGCTATCGCTCCACCTGGTTTTCTTTCTTTTATTTTCCCAAGCATAGCAGATGGATTTTATTTTAAGAAAATAACAGAATGGAAAGCATAGAGAAAAGAGCAGACTCCCCCAGAGTGGGAGAGGGGACAGAGCCCTCTGCACACGTTTTTAAGGAAACAATGGACACCGAGTCCTCCCCAGCCTGCTCTGACTTAAGATAATAGACTGTAACACAAACAGCATATTATTCTCAGGGCTAAGGAGTGTCTGTCCAAGGCTCCTCCCTGAAAAAGAGGAAAATAGATTACCTTGACTGCTCTGTGAGAACAAGTTCCAAATAAAATGGACTGGCACAGGCCAAAATGATCAAAAGCTGAGTTCAAGTCCTTGAGTGTCATTTTAATCTCATTGTTCTCACACGTTCCCCGCCCCCCCCCCATGGCTTCACTTAGATAGAAACTTGCGCAGTGGAGGTTTAGAGATCTGACAGTCCACTGTCAATCAAGAGCTGGAGTTGTGCTGGGCTGGGATTCTCCCAACACCATTAGCCCCGGCGAATCTGGGACGCGGAGAAGGGAGTCATCAGTCTCCTCTGAGATGATGCACTCTCTCCCTTGAGTTGCTCCCTGTCCCCTTCTTCTTTCTCATCTAATAAGCTTTGCTAGACCTTTACTAGGTCTTGCTTGAAATTTTCTCTTGTGAGAACCCAAGAGCTGAGAACGCAACGCAACCTCAGGAACAGGATGGCTCACGAGAGTGGGCTGAAAGCAAGCCCATTTGAAATTCTGTCCGAAAAGGTAAAATTTTGTCCTAAAGATGACAGTGATTCCAAATAGGAAAGAGATATGCCACAAAACTAAGAAAGGTTTTGTACAAGTTGTAAAAGATATTTAAAAGTTGTAAAGGGGGTAGAGCTGGAGTAGTGGCTCGGTGGTTACTGGACTTGGCTGGCTTGTGCAAGTACATGGATTCAAACCCCAGCACCCATGTACACAACAAAGTCTAGGAGAAACGAAAGTCACGTGAAAACTGAATAAAAATTGTTTCTCTCTCTCTCTCTCTCTCACACTGTCCCTCTCTCTAAAAAAAAAAGTTGTAAAGGGGGAGGTGGAAAGAAATGGAAGATGGAAAAGATTTTATGTGTAATCAAGTTGATAAAAGCTATGGGTGTTTGTAGAGTCTGGACAGATATCCAAGGTACATTGTATAAGGAAAGAGTACTTTTCCATTCAAATCTACTACACAAAACAAATTTGTTTTGCTCTTGTTAGTTTTCCTTTCTTTTCCTTTGTAAAATTTGCCTATTCTGCAGAGGCACAACGTCTGACAAGATATTCTAGACATCACTTGCAGAACAGAGAGGACTCAAGGAACAATGGGCTCCAGGTGAGCTCCGCCTCACCTTCCAGACCTCTTTGTGACTCAGATACGGCTAACAGGGCTCCACGCTGCCTCCCAGTCTTCTGTTACTTCCCCTTCTACCTGGGACCAAATCAGACCAACAGCTGGGACAGGCCCACCCCGGCCGTGCAGGACAATCAAAAACCAAACCAAAAAGGAAAATCAGGGCTGGTAGTTGTGAAGGAGGGCTTCTCACACCAGATTGCCTGGCGCGAGGAGCAAAAGCCCTTCCACCAGCTTACCCCGCACGGAAGGGAGAGCACATAGCTTTGCCAAGGGCCCTCTGTTTAGAAAGACAAAAACCAGCCAAAGAAAAAATCTCCAAGTTAAAGTGATTCTTTTACCTCTAGGTTTAGGCATCTGGCTACTGGTTTACCACTTAACCAGGAACCAACCAAATGCGTGCTAAACAGTTTCATTCCTCCAACCCAGACCTGTGCTCTGGTTCGGCAGAGAGTTGTCAGACTGGTCATCTTCCACATCCCTCAAGATCGAGGAAGAAACAAAGACAAGGGGGGAATTGTAGCAGTTTCCGTGAAACTGTGCTGTGCTCCCCTCCCTCTGGCCCTTCCAGCTCCCCCAATCCTTCAGCCAAAGAGAGGCCCCCGCTAGATGTCAGCTGCTGAAGGTTTCTTCTGATCCCTGAAACCCAGAGGGCCTGACCAGCACCCTTCCTTAGCAGCTACCTGCAGCAGGCTGAAGTCCACCCAGGCTGGCTTTGAACTTGCGATCCTCCTGCTCAGCCTCCCAAGCCACTGGGATCACAGGTGTACACCACCATGCCGGGCAGGATTATAGTTTTAGAATAGAGATTACTTAATTTATTTATTTATTAGAGAGGGAGAAAGTATGTGAGGGAGAGAGAGAGAACCAACTTTATTTTTTTCATCTTGTTTCTCCCACACAGTGGTGTATGTGGTGCTGGGGTTCAAACCTGGGTCCTTGCCCATGCCAGGCAAGTGCTCCAACCACTGCTCCAGCCCTAGAGATTATTATAAAGTGAAAATATTCGAAATCTTTTTTTTTTTTTAGGAAAAAGAGAGGGGACAGTGAGATAGAGACAATCAATTTATTTAGTTTTTCATGTGGCTTTCATTGCTCCGACACCTCATTGTGTATGTAGTGCTAGGGTTCAAACCTGTGTCCTCGCACATGCCAGGCAAGTGCTGCAACCACTAAGCTACAACTCCAGCCCCAACATCTGAAATCTTACCCGAACATCCAGAAATCACAGAACCTTTCCCATTGAAAGCCAAACTCCCTCCCTCCTTCCCCCTCCTCTTTATTTTATTTTTTATTGGCCCCACTCCTTTTGGTTAAGTTGGTATATAAGCCTTTACCTCTTGGTATGCATTATTGAGTAACTCCCTTATATGTGTGTTAATAAGCCTTGTCTCTTCTCCTGTTAATCTATTGTCAGTTAATTTGAAGGCCCCTGAGCATGGAACCTAGAAGAGTAGGGGAAAAACTATTTCTAACACACAGTGGGGCAGCAGCTTGCAGAGAAACAGGTAGAGGCCTGGGATGGGAGGATTATATTGTGGGCCCTGGGAGGGTGTGGAGTCACAGCAGTGATGAGAATGGGCGAGCTCGGAGGCAGCTTGTAAGCAGAGGCAGAAGCAGGGAGGACCCCAGCCTCCTGGTGGGGTGAAGCATCTCCAGGCATAGGGCAGAATGGAGGCCGAGGCTGGAGCAGGGGAACTGCTAATGACCAATCATGATGGGGAGGCAGGGCGGAGGCGGGAGCTCGGCAGCACAGAGGATTGCAGGGATTGTGGGGCACACTGCTCCTGAGGCAGGACCAAAGGAAGCAATGCAGAGGGATCCCTGACCCAGGGTGATCTCCCTTAAAGAACACCTGCAAAGGGGCGAGGCCTGAGGTTTGCCAGAATGAGTGGCAAGTTCCGGGGACCTAATTCAGCTGCTTTTAACAGAAGCAATAAGCAGTGAGCCAGAAGGCTGAGCCCTGGGACCACCAGAGGGTGCCACGCTGGTTGCACCCCACCTTGTCCAGCCGGGGAAGGGGTAGGGTGGCATAGAATAACCAGGGGTGGAGGGTCACACTGGGCCTGAGGGACTGTCTAGGTGAGGCTGCTTGTCACTCTTTCAAGGTCTTCCTTAGAAACTCTACCTGGCACCATTCTGTAGATGGGGAAGATCTCCAAGTGCCACATGTTCTGCTGGAGGCCGCAGTGTACGATTTGTTTTTCTGAGAGGTGCAAGCAGATTGGGGACTGGAGTGACAGGAAGGACAATAAGATCCACTGGAAGCATCTTCATCTTTTTCTCAAGGAGGAGCTGATGTCGGGGGTTGCATGGGGACACGGGGGGACACAGGTGTATGGCTGAGAGTCCTTGTTGCCTTGTGGAGAGGAGGGGGCGTGCAAGGCCGTGGGTTAACCCTCCCATCCTTTATGGCCACCTCATAAGGAGACAACGGAGCCCCAAGGACCCACCCCAGGCAGATCTGCTGATCTACGTCCCGAACATGGTGGGGAGAATGCGATCCAATCCACATGCTGCCCGGGATGGTGGTCAGGCAGTGGCTGGAGTCCTCAGTGTCCCTGTCAGCCCACTCACCAAGCTGGAGAGTCATACAAGCTCTGGCCCTGGCCAGCCCTGTGTTCTGGCTGGGTCTCAGTTTCTGCATCTGCAAAACAAGACCAGCCTCAACACCCAGCGTCCAGCACTCCTTTTCCATCTGGCAGGGAGGGCAGAGAGCTGAGCCTTGCCCAGAGTGGAATTCAGAAGGGATGGTGAGTGTGGACAGCCTGGGTCTTGTTAGGTTTCTGAGATCTGCTTGGCATTCAGCAGATAAATGTTCATCTCAGGGATGGTCCCCTTGGGAAGGGGACACCTTCCATTCAGCCATTCTGAACGTTCATCTGCCACCGGGCGTTTGGCAACATGAATCAGGGGAGAGGGGACTACAGGGAGGAACAGAGAGGGGCCGCCTGTGTTGTTTGGATACGTTCAGAGTCATGTGGGCATTTGTGCTCTGCCCTCAGGGTGGTGGTTCCTGGACACATCCCATAGCTCCCTGCAGACCCGGGATTCCAGAATGACTTGGCCACAAAGATTCCCAGCAGCTCAGTCCCAGTGCTGTGTCTGTGCACTCAAGGTCTTTCCTGCAGAAGGTCAGGGGCTTCCTTCAACTCTTCAGGTTGAAAGCACGCTGCTCAGGTTACGGACCTGGAAGCCGAGAGATGTCGGCCCGCACCAGTACACCTTCTCCACCAAGCGCAGAATCATCTGTGCCCATGTTCTGGCAGGATTAAGAGGCAGCCAGACTCTGGGCCATTCTTGTTCTCTTGGGGCCCCAGCTGTACGTTGTTGGCATGCTGGTGAGAGTGGCAGCTTGGTACGGGGAGAGTCGACAGGCCAGGCACTATGGTGCACACCTGTAATCCAAGCTTTCGGGACTCAGAGGCAGGAGGATTGCAAGATCAAGTTCAAGGCCAGCCTGGGCAACTAAGCAAGACCCTGTCTAAAATATAAAATAAAAAGAGTACCCCTGGGCTCAATCCCCAGTACTGGTGTCACTGAATACTCAGTCCTTGTCCCTGATGCCAATCCAATAGTGAGGACATGCCATTGAGGACAAAATGGGAAAAGTTTTTTGGTTTGGTTTAGTTTGGTGCTGGTGACTGAACCCAAGGGCACTTAACCACTGAGCCACATTCCCACCCCTTTATATTGTTTATTTTGAGACAGGGTCTCAATAAGTTGCCCAGGCTGGCTTTGAACTTGCAATCCTTCTGCCTCAGCCTCCCCAGTTGCTGGTATTACAGGTGAGCACCTCCTTGCCTAGTGAAAAAGAAGTTTTATTGCTCTGCTATCAAAAGAGAAACACAGGGACTCCTGTCCCAGAGGCCGTGATTCTCCCCATCAGGGGAAAGAGGAGGTGTTTAAGGAGGTGACTCAAAGGCTACAGTCTGGGTGCTCTCTGTCCAGGGCTGGAATTTGCTCATTAATCTGGGAGACAGTCATTTCTGAGATCTTCGGGTGCCATCCTTAAATCTGAACTGCTTGGTTCTTGTGGCGGGTGTGTGCTCAAGGATAGAGAACTCTGCCTAGGATGTGGAAGAAGGGCCATCCTGTTTCCCCCAAGATTGCGGGGGTGGCTAGGGAGGGAGAGGGAGAGAGGAAGAGAAAGAAACAAGTCCGTTTTAAAAATGAGTTGCAGTGGCAGAGCAGCAGGGGCTATGTTCAAAGCATGAAGGAGACCCCTGTGGCACTGTGGGTGGGGGCGCTCAGCTGTCCACAGTCCACCACAGGGCCCGGATCTTGTCTGGAAATGGGGACCCAGAGCACAAGCCTGTGTGAAGAAGGGGAGTCAGCTCCACTTCAATCCCTCTGAGCCTGCAAGTCCCCAGATGCCCAGGCAGCTTGACACCAGCTGCAGTGGTTCCGTCACCACTCTGCAAGAGGGCACACAGACCAGAGCCTACACTACCTCATCAGATCTGGCCCAGACCTGCCATGTGACCTTGGGCACATGACACCTCTTCTGGCTGTGAATCGGGAATGAGACTCCACCTCTGGCCTCGCAGCTGAGCCCTGCACAGAGGGCCAGGAGACCCAGGCCTGCTCGTACGTCCCTCAGGGCTCTGAGAGCCCGCCTCGGGCACACTTAGCTTCAGCTTGCTTGGTCCTCTTGGGGCTTTTGTTTCTGTTTTCAGTGCTGAGCATGCTAGGCAAGTTCTCCACACTGAGCTACACCCCCAGCCCTGTCCTCCTCTTAATCATAAGTGAGGCAAGTTCATCTCCAACCGTTGCTTCCTGAATATCAAGGGGTTGGAATGAGGGAGACCTGAGCATCCGAGCCCTGTCACTGACTGTGGGAACCTCGCATCCCAAACTCATCTCCACATATGGTTGCCTGAGACACACGGCTCACCATCCTCCCTTCAGATCCTTGCTGAGTCACTCTTTTGGTACCAGGTATGGAACCCAGGGCCTCTTGACCACTGAGCCACATGCCCAGCCCTTTTTATTTTATCTTTTTAAATTTCGAGACAGGGTTTTGCTAAGTCACTTAGGACCTCGCTAAGTTGCTGAGGCTGGCTTTGAATTCAAGATCCTCCCACCTCAGCCTCCCAAGTTGCTGGGATTGCAGGCATGCGCCTGGCCCCTTACTGAGTCCCTACCAGCATGTGGCATGTAGAGGGCCGATCTGATGGCAAGTGGTTATGGGTACTGGCCTCAGGATCGGAAAGACACTGTGACCTTGGGCAGGGTGGAGCAATGGGGATGAGGCCTCTCTGAGGAGGGTCCCCATGACAATTAACTGAAGTCTCCACCGAACCCATGGGCAGGGTCTGGCACAGAGCAGATTTTCAAGCAAATTATTATTGCTGCTGTTAGTATTATTGTTTGCCAGGAAGTGTGCTGGGGATACAGAGATGAATGATTTATGGTCCCTGCCTTGGGGAAGCTTATAGGATGATGGCTGAGACACATAAATTTATGATCCAAAATAGGAGCTCTAACAGAAATACAGGTTAATTTTTTTTTCAAAAATTTAAAAAAAAAATTTTTGCCAGGCATGGTGGTACACACCTATAAACCCAGCAGCTCAGGAGGCAAAGGCAGGAGGAGCACAAATTCGAGGCCAGTGTCAGCAATTTAGCGAAGCCCTAAGCAACTTAGCAAGACCCTGTCTCAAAACAAAACATAGAAAAGGGCTGGGGATGTGGCTCAGTGGTTAATTTCCCCCAGGTTCAATCCCCAGGACCAAAAAATAATATATTTTATTTTTAAATTTCAAAATTTTAAAGAAGTCTTAATGTTTTGAACCTAGGGCCACTTTACTACTGAGCTACATCCCCAGTGCTTTTAATTTTTTATTTTGAGGCAAGGTTTTGCTAAGTTTCTGAGGCTGGCCTCAAAGTTGAGATCCTCCTGTCTCTGCCTCCTGAGTGACTGGGATTAGAAGTGTGTGCCACTGCACCCAGCCAGGTTAATGCTAATAGCAATAGTTATAATAGCTAGTATTGAAAGTATCAGGCACCAGGAGGAATCAGACACATGCTTGGAAGTAGCTCAGCAGGGCAAACTTGTGCAGATGGATGAGCTACTGAACCAGGTAAGTCTGGCAAGCAAGCCACCTGGGTGGGCAGTCCCCCTGTGATAGGAGGAGCTTGGGGTTACAACCTATGCAACTGGCTAACTCTAACATTGGGGCGGGCACGGGGAAGGGCTGCAGTTAACATGGCTTCAACTGCATGCGTTTGGAACTGGATGCATTCGAACAGTCTACAGGTTGCCTGCTTCACATCCCAATTTCACGTTTAAGGCTATATTCTGCAAATGCACTTACCATTTCTTTTTCTTTTTTCTTTTTTTTTTAGAGAGTGGGAGGGACAGTAAGAGAGAGAGAAAGAATCAATTGTATTTAGTTTTTAATGTGGCTTGCATTGGTCTGACGCTTCGTTGTGTATGTGGGTGCTGGAATTTGAACCCGTGAACTGGCGCATGCCAGGCAAGCAACGTACCTCCATGCCAGGGCTGGAGCCGTGGCTCCAGCCCTGGACTTCCCATTTCTCATGCTGCTAGGAGGTGTGCCTGGAGTACTTACGTGCTGGGGATGGAACCCAGGGCCTTGTGCACACTGGGTGAGGGCTCTGCCCCTGGGCCACGCCCCCAGCCCTCGCCTGGATTTCAATACCCGAAGCCACTCCATGAGGTTCTCCTACCGATGAAGAGACTGAGTGACTCACCCAGGACCCACAGCATCCCAGGGAAGTCTGATTCCCTCTTCACCCAGAGAACAACAGTGAGGCCTGCTCAGAGGAGGTCACACTGCACGGACCTGCAGCTCTCGGAGGCAGCCAGCCAAGGCTGTCTCAGTTCCCAGCAGCCGGCGCTGACCAGGGAATGCATGCTTGGGTACAGTGTTCACAAATCGCTCAGGCTGGCCTCAGACTCCAGGCACGTGCCACACACCTGGTCCCCAGCATTCATTCCTGTCCTGTGGCCACAACATCTGGCCTGCCCAGGGCTTGCCAGCCCTGTCTTGCTCGGCAGGGCAACCCACTGGCCTTGATGCCCTGGCAGCTCTAGCACCAGGTCCCACAAGGTCCCCTGTCTGGGAAGCAAGCCCCTTGGCAAGGCTGGACCTGGCAGCCAGAGTTGAGACATGATGCATTGGTAGGAGGTAGCTGACCTTGACCAGAGAGTGCCCCCTGCCCGGTGGCTCCCCACAGGCCGGATGAGAAAGGGCAGAATAGGAGTCCAGTTCACAAACACGACTCCTCCTGACATTAGTTTCCACATGAGCCTCTCACGTTCTCCCCTCCCCAGAACAGCCCCATTTCTCCCCCATCTCTGCCCTGATGGCCACCAACCACCTCGCTCATGCTCCCCTCTGAGATTCTGCCACTGTGGTGCGGCTGAGGGGCAGGCAGGTGCCATGGGCTGCTGTGAGCTCACCTTGATGGTGATCAGCCACCCTGACAGGCTACAGGCCACAGCCCAGGTCGGGGGATCATGAGAACATGTGTGTTTGGGGGCATGCAGCACAGGGACTACATGATTTGGAGGAAGCTGATTCTGTTGCCACCCCCTGCTCCAAAATCCAATCTTTTGGAACAGTTTGAGGTGTACTGAAAAACCTGGAATTTGCATTTCCAAAATGTGAATCAGTACACAGAAATGCATTATTTTTCTTTTTTAAAAGGCCTTACATGGCTGGATATGGTGGCACATGCCTGTAATCCCAGCGGCTCAGGAAGCTGAGGCAGGAGGAACGCAAGTTGGAGGCCAGCCTGGGCAGCTTAGACCCATCTCAAAATAAAATTAAAAAAGGCTGGGAATATAACTCAACGGCAGAGCACCCTGGGTTCCCCAGTACTGCAAAAAAAGGAAGGAAGGAAAGAAAGAAGGAAGGGAGGGAGGAGAGGAGAAGGGGAGGGGAGAGGGAAAGGGGGCCCCATGCAACTTCAGTGCAGTCAAATGGGGAGACTGAAGGTCACCCCTGCCCGGCAGGTGGAGAAGGAATGGGAGGCCTGCTTTCTAGCAGAAGTGTTCAGGCTGACCCAGTGGGCAGAAGCAGATGTGGGGTACCAGGCCAGCCCATGTGCCAGGACACAAATAGTTGTCCCCAAGTAAAGAGCAACAGGTAATACCAGATTACTGACTTGGACTTCTGGCTGGTCTCATCCTCTAGAAACAGCCCTGAGGTGGTGTGGCCATGCCCTGTCACCCAGAGGCAGGCAGCCAGCCTGTTGTATGCTGGCACAGAGCCTGGAGCGGAGGTGGGGCTGGCCGAAGCTGAGGGGGATGTCAGAAGCCAGGCCAGGATTGGCACCGTGTTCGCGTGATTTCAGAGTCTGTGATCTTTGCCTGAGAACTCACCAGAAGTTTCTGTCTTGCAAACGCGAATAGAAGCCAGAGCACTCCTGCCTCTGCCAAGACCTTGGAGAACGCATAAGGTCAAAGCCCTCCTTGGGGAGGGTGTCCTGTGGGAGCAGGAGGAGGAAGAAGCGTGGAGGCCACAGCATCCACCGACATGGGGAAGGGGAGAGGAGCAGGTCAAATCGAGGAGAGACAGCTGGTGGGACCTGCGGCCATCCTGGTAAGGTGCAGGGAGCAGGCACCCAGGGCCTCTCTCAGGTGTCTCCCTGACAGGTGACAGGCCCTGGTCCCTGCCCACACTCCTCAGCTGCCCCCTGTGTCCCCCATGGCCTTCTCTGCCTGCTCTCTGGATTAGGCCACACTGGTCTCTGTGAATGCTGGCATCTCCCACCTGGGTGCTCAGCTGCTGGCAGCCCAGCTTCCCAAGGTGGGCCAGAGGCAAAGCCCTTGGTTGGTCAGCAGGAGTCGCAGCCCACCTCACCCACAGGGCATACCCAGAGAGTGCCTGAGGGGCAAAACTCCAAAGGGACCTCTTCCTCTAGCTGCAAGGGGTCCAGCTGCCCAGCCCCTGAGCGTGCACCTGCTGGGAGCTCAGCCCCATCCCAACACCCCCATCTTCAGGGCCAGGAAGCTTTTCCTCTCCCCCAAGGAGGACCACATGCTTAGTTAGGGTGCAGGCTCCACAAAGGGACCACTGGTTCCAGATCCCTTGGGAGAATCTGGGGCCACTGGAAAGGAAGGGATGAGCCAAAGTAAGCTCTGAGCTGACCAGGGCAAGCGCACCTGAGCTCTGGGCTTCATGGCCTATCTGCCCAAGCCTGTCACCAGACTGGGCAGCTCCTTGGAGCTAGCTGGCCACCTGCAGACACAGACTGGCCAGAGAAGGAGACTGTCACAGGCTCAAAGGGGTCAGGAGACACTGCAGACTCAGATGTGGGGCAGGGATTGTGTACCCAGGACCCAGCATGAGTAGGGATGGGGCTGTGATGGTCCTGCCAGCTTGGTGGGGTCAGCACCTGCCAAACCCACCCTGACCTGCCAAGGGGAGATGGCCGGGCCCTGGGACGTGTGCTGCCTCTGTCTCCAGTGTCACAGCATCTGGTGTCATAGCACCAGCCCAGCCTTCTGGCCATGGGCTGCAAGGCAGACCTGCATTGGGCACTAAGGGTGTGGTCCTTGCTCTAGTTGGGTGGGAGCCATGAGAATGGGAGGGAGAACTAGGAGTTGAGGTGTGACCTTGGCTACCAGTGCCCCTTTGTGCCTCAGTTTCCCCACCTGTTAACTAGTGTCTGATTTGGGACCTTCTGGGGAACTCTGGCTCTGTCCTTTTCTCCTTACCTCATCTTGGTAAATTGATGCCAGCACCAGGCTTCTTCAGGGCTCATTAAGGCTGATGGCCATGTACCTACTGCCCCTCCAGACTCACCATTGTCCTATTGGGGCAGTTCTTGCTCAACCCCTCCTATGTCCTATGAACTGGCCTTGCTGCACATGTCCTGAGGGCCCTCTGCAGGGCAGCACACATGCGGGCCCACACACACACACACACACACACACACACACACAGCCTCTCTGTCCTTCCTGCATCACAGCATCTGCGTCACAGATGCCTGGCTCTCCCCTGCTCCCACCTTCCCAAACCTGCTCTCAGGAACTGGGTGAATGGAGTCAGGGATTTGGCCTCCAGGGGCCTGTGCTGCATGTCCCTCTGCTAGCAGGAGCCATTTCAAACTTTTCCAGGGCTGCAGCAGGGACAGCTGGAGCTGAGGGGCAGGGAGGTGCTCCTGGTCCTGGCGCATTCTGAGCAGTGCTCAAATCAGTTGCTTGCAATCGCCTGTCTCCCAGATTAGGGCTGGGCCTCAAACAGTTCCCAGAGTGGCCAGAGCAGGTACTTAGACCCTCACGACAGGAATTCCCCAAAGATTAAATGCTAAGCAGCCTTAGTAAGTGCTTCGGGAATGTTATCCTTTCCAATCCAGGCCATAAGCCTATAAGGGACGTCCCCCCCACCTCTTGTCCCTATGTACAGGTGGAGTATTTGATGTGCCGCAGTTCAGCCATGGCTGCCAGGAAGTGGCCTGTGGGCCAGAATGTGAGGCCAGGTCCCAGAGTCCACATGCGGAAATGACTTCTGGAGCAGCCCCTGGTCCTACTGAGCAGGGGAACGGGGCCAAAGACAGGACCACCAACCCAACAAGGAGGCAGAGGTGGGATCCCAGGGGTTGGAGGACAAGCTAGAGCCAGGTGGCTGGAGCAAGAGGATTCCTTTTCTTTATATATTCCCATGCTATCTGTGTGTATATATTAAAATCTTCACAAAGTCCTCTCAACATTATATATAATATAATTTATCATTATAATATATAAAATTATATTTACATGGAGAAATATTTGAGAGGGGGTTTTATTTGTTTGTTTGGAGATAGGGTCTCACTGTGTGGTCCAGCTAGTCCTGACCCTCCTGCCTCATCCTCCTCCTCCCCAGTGCTGGGACCACAGGTGTGTGCCCCTGGGCCAACTGGAGAGGCTGATGTTTAAGTTTTAAACACACGCTGGTGAAGAGCTCTGATCTGGAACGCTCAGTGGGGCGAGACTCTGGCAGGCAAACACCCATGCAGTCAGATCCAGTTGTTGAGGGTGTCCAGAGGCCAGAAAGCCCCCACAGCCCCTCAGCTGCCTCCCCCTGGAAGGGAGCATTTGAGAGAGAGATGGCGGACAGCTGGGTTCCCCACCAGGTGAGTCAGCGCCACCCAGGTCTCTGAGGCAAGCAGGCTGCCCCAGGCGTGGGCTCAGGGAACTGGTGCCGCCCACTCTGTGCCACTGGGGCCTGCTGCTTCCTGTGCCCAGGTGTGCAACTGACCTGGCTTCTGGGCCAGGTGAAGGGTGAGCGTGTTCCCAGGGAAACAGACCCTTCCAGCCCTCTTCAGGGAAGCATTCAGTCGAAACATCCTTGTAGGCACAGATGGAGGCGTGAACTCAGCTCTGGGGCTCCTGTGAGGAGGCTTGCCACATGTACCATGTCAATAACATGGTGGTAACCAGCACCCAGTGCTGCCCCAACACCTCCCCTCTGTTAACTCTTCCTCTCGGCCACACCACGCCAAGGAGGGGGAGGTTGCACTGTTATTTCCATTGCATAGATGAGCATGCCGACACATGAGTCAGTTAAAGTCCCTGAGGTCACCTGCCAGGACTTGCTGGAACTGGATCAGGACCCAGGCACAAAGCCCAGGGCACAGGGGCTTTGCAATCACGAAGCCCTTTCGGGTCTGTAGGTTCTCTTGGCGCCTCTCAGTGGATCTAGGTCTCGGGTAAATTTGGGGTCCTGGGTAAAGGCTGCTGCTCTGGGGTCTGTTTTAATTCCCTCAAGAGAGGTAATGTATGACGGGTGATAAAGTGAAAGGGCTCAGAGGTAATGGGCGTCTTGCTGCAGAAAGCCCCTGGGTCTTTCCCCCAGTGGCACCAGTCACAGTTCTGATGGAACCTTCTGGAGATGGTCTACCCCTGCACGCGGATGTGCAACCCTCAGAAATGAAAACAGGGGCAGGGCTAGGGCGGTGGCTCAGTAGTTACGGCGCTTGCCTGGCATGCACGAGGATGCAGGTTTGAACCCCAGCACCACATACACAGCTAAGTGTGGGAGCAAAGAAAGCCACATGAAAAACTACATAAAATCGATTCTCTCTTTCTCTTTTTTCATTGTCCCTCTCTCTTAAAAGTAAAAGAAAGGGGCTGGAGCGGTGGCTCGGCAGTTATGGCGCTTGCGTGGCACACACAAGTACATGAGTTCAAATCCCAGCACCACATACACAAAGAAGTCTCCAGGGAATGAAAGTCACATGAAAAACTAAATAAAGATTGCTTCTCTCTCTCTCTCTCTCACTGTCCCCTCTTTCTTTAAAAAAAAAAAAAGTAAAAGAAAAAACGGGTGGGGGTGAAGCTCACCCACATTGTGCCACTTGGGGCTTCCTCCTGCCGGTGAGGGGGTCCTTGTGTGCACTCATCTCCCCTCGTCCACAGCCAACCCGTCTCTGATGGGGTCCTGGAACCAGAGCTGGCCCCATGTTGGTTCGCTGGTACATCAGTGAGTGGGGAGGTGTCATTGGCTCAGAGAGGGGAAGGGACTTGTCTGGGAAGGCGAGTCAGGACCCAGCTCAGGAAACACATTCCAGGAAGCTTCTCCTTTCCAAGACCCAGAGCTGGGCTCCAGCAAGGATGACAGGTGATGTGGAAGGATCCAGAAGTCCCTGGAATGTGGGGGTTGGCCTTGGAAGTGTTGAGTTTTTGCCTGCAGGGCAGAGCAGCAATGAGAAGTCAGGGGGTGGTTTGTGAACAGGGATGACAGCACCATGTGGCATGTGGGGTGGGACGGCAGGAGCAGCCAGAGGTGGCCGCAGCTGGTGGGGTGAGAGGTGATGAGGTGAGATGTGAGGAGCTGGAGGAGAGTGCTTGGTGAGTGAGGCCTCAGCCCTGGGCTGGGAGGCGGAGGTGTGCTGGGACACGGAAGTGGGGCCAATGTTGCTGTAGATGTTGGAAGATTCCAGGCAGGAGCCTCAGAGGTGAGCGGCCAGGGCAGATGCGTCAGGAGGGAGGCATGTCTGTGGCAGGGCAGCTTCCTGGAAGGAGAGCCAGTGAGAGGGCAGCCAGGGTGAGGCCACGCCTCTGCAGAGCTTCATTCCTAGGTCCCATTTGCTCCCAGTAGCCAGACCTGCCACCCACTCCTGTAGCTCCTTCAAGGGGACATATGGGACCAGTCACAATGATAGGGACCCTCACACTCTCAGGGGGCTTTCCCTGCCCTCCAGCTATAGCCCACAAAGTAGGCTCTGTTCCCCCTCATGAGCCACCTGGTGAGTTTAGACCTCTCTGTCCAGCACCCTCCCGGGCCAGGCTCACCTCGGGGCAGCCCACCCTGGGGCTGGGTGTGCTGACCGAAGGCAGCCCACCCAGAGTCCCTGGCGATGGCCACACTCTGCCGGATGGAGGCAGCATTAGCTTTCCTTCTCATAGCCACGACCGTGGGCTGCAGGAGCGCACCCCTGTGGGGAGGAGGGTGCACCAGCCGGAGAGAGCCTGGCCGGGCCTGCCCTGCGGGGACTCCTGCTTTCCTACTTAGGGCAGACCTGGTGCGGCAGGGCCAACAGGGACCGCGAGCCCGGGCCTCTGCTCTCTGCTCAGGGCAGCTGCCAATGCTGTGCACCTGCTCGGACTTGCCTGGTGGCGGCCACACAGCAGAGCTTCCTCTGGAGTTCCTCTCCTCCTTCCGTGTCTTCCTCTAATCCTACTCCTGGACAAGTCTGGGGCCTCCCGCTCTGCGGCTCTGGGGAGCCCGCCTCCCTCTCCGCCTCCCAGGTTCCTCCCACCTTTCAAGGTCCCGCCCCAGCGCCACCTCCAGGCCTTCTTCCCTGGAGACCCCGCCTCAGAACTCCGTGTCCAGTGTGCCCGAGGGCTGAGCACAGTGGGGGCAGGGCCTGGCCTCCCGGGGGAGACTGCGCTTGGGGAAAAGGTCGCTGGCTCTAGGGTCAGCCTGGGATGACTCTCACCCAGCAGTTCGCCTGCGAGAGCTACCAGGAGCGCCTCCCTCTCTTGCGCTACCCCGGCTCTGCTTTCCCCAAGACAAAGCTGGGACACCCCATCCGCTGTGCGCCTTCCCGTAGTCACAGCCAAGTGCTCAGCGCCGCTACCACCAGGCACCCATCTCATTTGTATTTCTTCTCTCTGTCACTCTCTCTCTCTCTCCTTCCTTCCTTTCCTTGTACTGGGGATCAAACCCAAGGACACTGTACCACTAAACGGCATCCCCAGGTCTTTTAATTATTTTTTTTAGATAGAACCTGGCTAAGTTGCTGCATCATTAACAACTTGGGAGGTTAAGGCAGGGGGATTGCAGGTTCAAGGCCATCCTCAGCAACTTAGTGAGGCCCTAAGCAACTCGGTGGGACTCTGTCTCAACATTAAAAATAAAAAGGGCTGGGAGTGTGGCTCAATGATAAAGATCCTGTGGATTCAATCCCCAGTACAAAAAAAGAAAGAAGAAAGAGAAGTTGCTAAGGCTGGCCTTGAACTTGTGACGCTCCTGACTCAGTCTCCAGGTAGCTGAGAGTGCAGGTGTGCACCACCACGCCCAGCCCCATCTCATTTTTCTACTGGTACTTCCCCTTGTCTCTTCTTCTCCTTCTTAAAGAGAGAGAGAGAAAGACAGAGAATCAATTTTCTTTATACATCTGGTTTTTGTTTTTCTGACATTTAATTGTGTATGTGGTGTGGGGTTGAACCCGGGTCCTTGTGCTTGGCCAGCACTCACTCTGACCACTGCTCCAGCCCACCCCACTTCTTGTTGAAAAAAAATATATAAAACAAAATATGTGAAGGATGTATTGTGTAAGCCCTCTCAAGTCGTTTCTCGATTGAGGTGGGTCTCACAGACTAAGGAAGGAAGAGAGAGCTGGTTTTGGTGTTTTGAGCGATTACATCGATAGGTTTCTGTCTTCCCAGTGACCTGGATCTGGTGTGGCATATTCTAGGACCAGAGTCCCCTCTGTGGTATCTGGGTATGCAACAGGGCAGGCCGTGGCTCCAGCCCCTCTTCAAGCCTGGGATGGGTACAGCAGTGAAGCCAGCACCCCTGAGTCACCAAGGTCAGAAGCCTCCCGCTCCCTCGTGCTGGTGGAGTTCAACCCCATCGCCTGAACTGTCCTCAGGGGCACTCGCTAAACCAAGGCGGACAAGCCTCAATGCGGTGTTAACATGGACACCTGGGCCTGGACCCTTCGCTTCTGTGCCTGAGTCTTGGTGACACCGTGAGGAAGTGCCCTTGCCCTGGAGGACTGAGCCAGCATTCCAGCAGCACCAGTCAGGAGGAGCAGCACCTGCCCCTCTGTGGCCCTCTCAGTCCTGTGGCGCAGGACTACTATCCCCATTCATAGAAGAGGGGCCAGAGCCCAGATGCCAGGGGCTTGCCCGCTGTCTGGGGCAAAGCCACCAAGCTGGTGGCCCTGAAGCTTTCTTTAAGGGTTCATGGGAAATTGTTCTCCTTGACTAAGTTTATATTTTTATTGTTAATTGTAAATCAGTATATTATAGTTGTTTTTATTTATGGAGTATAAGATGATGTTGAGATTGACAGACACAATTTGGAAGAATTAAATCAAACTAACACATTTAGTTAATAGGCATCACCTCAGAGACAAATGTTTTATGTGAAAACATTTGTCATTTGTCATTTGCTTTTTTTTTTTTTTAAAGAGAGAGGGTCGGGGGCTGGAGCAGTGGCTCAGTGGTTACGGCGCTTGCCTGGCATGCGTGAGTACACGAGTTCGAACCCCAGCACCACGTACACAGTAAAGACTCAGAGCAACGAAGGCCAAGTGAAAAACTAAATAAAATTGATTCTCTCTCTCTCTCTCACTGTCCCTCTGTCTTTATTGGGGGGGGGGCAGTGAGAAAGAGAGAGAATCAGTCCCCGCTGCAGGTTGAGATAATGCTTTGTGCACAAAGGTTTTGGTGGTGCTTGTTGTACGTGTAAAGTGCAAGTTCTCCAGGTCATAGCTGCTGTTGGCCATCCACTATTTCCTCAATCAATTGATACCAAGATGACCACTGTTGTCCCCAGGGGCATTGTGTGTGTGTGTGTGAAGCAGAACCCCCATTTTTTTTTAAAAGATTGGGATCTTCCAGTGTAGTTCAGTTCCTCAACTTGCAGGCAGGGGGACTGGCACTCAGAGAGAGGCCCCCACTTTGTCCAAGACTCAACGGCAAAGTTTAGGACTCACCCGCCCAGGGATTCAGTTCTCAGATCCCTGCATCTTGGGTCCTGGGCAGAAATGCTTTTGGGAAATCCTGGCCAGTCAGGAGCTGGGCACAGCTGCCAGGGTAGGCAGGAAGTGTGAGTCAGCTTGGACCGGGTCTTGCCCACTCTCAAGCTCTGACCCATCAAGAGAGCTAGGGCCTCTTCCTCCTCCTCTGCCAATGGCCTGGGCCATGTGGCTTACTGACCTCTGACCTCCAGAGTTCAAACCACATCCTTTGCCTGGGTACCAAGATTTCCAGATAAATGCCTCTCCCACACACACCTGCATATACCCAAGGCTGCCTGCCCTGATGGCTCAGAAAGGTTCAGCCCCCAATTCATTACAGTCCCTCTTCCTCGCCCCACCCTGGCAAGTTCCTCTGACCCCTCCAGTGGCTACCCATGAGTGTCTGTATCCTCCATGGACACAAAAAGATATAGACATACAGATAGAGTTTCTTTTCTGAACCATTTGAAATTAGTTTGCAGATAATTGTGTGTGTACTACAAAATACTATAGTGTGTTTCCTAAGAGCAAGGTCTTTTTCTTCTATATAATTAGTAAATGGAAACTTGACAGAGCTCTTTTATTTAATTCTCAGTTCATATTTAAAGTTTGCCAATTGGGGCTGGAGCAGAAGCTTGGTAGTTACAGCATTTGCCTGGCATGCACGAGGACGTAGGTTCGAATGCTGGTGCCACGAAGTGTTGGAGCAATGAAAGCCACATGAAAAACTAAAGAAAACTGCTTCTCTCTCTATCCCTCTCTCTTAAAAAAAATAAATAAAAAGTTTGCCAATTGCCCAGATAACGCTCTTTACGGCAAGTTCTTTGCTGACCCCCTTCTCTGCAGGGTCCTATATTCCGAGGTGTGCTGTGTCGCTGGGCTGTGTGTTGACCCCACTTTGACTCAGGATGTTTTCAGTTCTTGACGAGCCTGCTGGGGATGCCACATATCTTCGTGCGCCCAGGAGCCTCTGTGTGTCCAGTCCTCTTGTCTCCTTTGCCTCCTTTAGTGCATTTCTTTGTCTCAACCCTAGAGGGTCCATGAGGGTCCACGCACTGGCTGGCCTGGGTCCACACCCTGCTCTGCCGTTTCCAGCAGTCCTTCCCCCTTCTGTTGAGCCCCTTAGATGCACATCACCTGTTTGTTGCTTGACTTTACTCCTCTTCCTCCGCATCTGGGCTTTCCTAGCTCCCCCCGCCCCCCCAAACCCCTGCATGCCCTCTGCTTTGTTTAATGCCGGACTTTTCGGTCACCTGAAGTAGCCTGCAAGCAATATTAGGGAGTGTTTTAGACGGTGCACAAAGAGCAGCGTGCCATGAACGTACTGCCTCTGTTACCTGTCGCTTTCAAGCCCCCTAATGCTTGACTCTCTGTCCTGCAAAGCCACCCTTTGGTGCAGCCTTCGGCCTCATCAGAGGATTTCCACCAGCTGCCCTGATTGCCAGAAGAGGCGCCTTGGCTGCCTGAGCGCTTTACCTGTCCAGGGCTCAGTCTTCCCTCTAACCACAGAGGCACTTCTTGTCCCCACTCACACAGCTTTGTGAGGTGACTGGAAAGGAGATGCCTAGCGCACTGGAGGGTGGTCTGCTTTGTGGCCACCTGGAGCCAGCTGTCCCCTGTTCTTTGCTCCAGTTCCTGGTGGGTGTGAGTCTGGGGTTCAGGAATCAAAGCAGAAACAACGGCTGTGGGGGAATCTGACACCCAAGACTACCCTGAGGCAGTGAGGAGTCAAGCTCTGGGGTCTGAGCCTGGACCCCAGACCTCCTGACTGCCCCCTCTCCCTGGTCCTTGAAGCAGCACACCTGCAGAATTAAGCCCCGCTTGACTCCAACATCCAGGTGTTGTGGCTCCTCCTCTACTTCCTGGCTGGCTGTCACTTTCCTCGCACTTGAAAATAAGGTCGGGAATAACACATCTGCTCAGACTAACAGATCAGGTGAAGATTTGGTACCACTTCCCTGCCAGGTCATTAGGGTATCTGTAACTGCCATCTGGACCCTGAGTGGGCGAGTGGGGGCGGAATCACCGCGCGCAGAGCAAGCAGGCGCTTCTGGGGCACACCTGGAGCACACCTGGCGGGGGGGGGGGGGGTTGCTGGCGGTCGTGGAACCTCATTGGCTGGCACTGCCGCTGACTCAGTGGGCAGGGCAGGGCAGGGCAGGGGACAACCGTGCTGAGGGCGGGCTCCAGCCAGAGCGCCACAGGTGGGCTCCCTCCCGGCCCAGCGTCCCCCTCCTGAGAGCTATCCTTCCCAGTCCGGCGCCCCCAAGCCCCATTCGCAACGGATACCTCTTCCCTGAGCGACTCCCGCCCTATCCCCGGCCCTGCCCGCTATGGACTTCTTGGAGGAGGGCAGCTGGAGCCTGTCCTTCGCCGGCGCTGGCTTCCTGGGTCTCTACCACGTGGGCGCGACCCACTGCTTGAGCCAGCGAGCGCCGCACCTCCTCCAGGGCGCCCGCCGCTTCTTCGGCTCCTCGTCTGGAGCGCTCAATGCTGTGGCCATCGTCTGCGGCAAGTCGGTCGGTGCGTCCTGGGCCGCCCAGGGGCCGCGGGGAGGATTGAGGGCATCCCAGGCAAGCAGATTCTTAACGAGTGCGGGAGGAGTCCAGAGGGCTGTCGCCTGGCTCCGTGCCCTGAAGTCACCCATTTAATTTAGAGGCTATGCTTGCCCCTATTCGCAGAAGAGGGATCCTGGGCTCAGAGACAGGAGGACTGTTCCTAAAGTCATTTGGGGACAACAGACAGATGGAGCATTTGAATCCATTCTTGGCATAGAAAGTATGAGCTGCATAGGAGAGGCCCCTCCATCCTATTGCCCCAGGCAGGGAGATTGGCAGCAGGAGAGCTGGGCAGCCTCCTCCCAATGGCTGAGGACTCCTCTGCCCCACCTCCCTGCAGACTTCTGCTGCTCCAACCTCCTGGGCATGGTCAAGCATGTGGAGCAGCTGAGCCTGGGCATCTTCCACCCGGCCTACGCGCCCATCGAGCACATTAAGCAGCAGCTGCAGGAAAAACTGCCGGAGAACAGCCACATCCTGGCCTCCCAGCGGCTGGGCATCTCGCTGACCCACTGGCCTAATGGCCACAACATCATAGTCACTGACTTTGCTACCAAAGATGAGCTTGTCCAGGTGAGCAGGGGCTGGGACCCAGGGCTTGGAGAGGGCAGGCAGGTAGAGCAAGAGTGACTTTGAAGTGCTTCTCAGGGGCAGGCGAATGTGTGGGAGCCTGGAAGGCATGCTGGGAGAGGAAACCGAGGTTCCAAAGCCAGTTTATAAATGAGGAGATTGGTGCAGAGCGGACGGCAGGGGCTGTGTCCTTGCTGGGGGGACTCCCTTGGCTGCCCTCAGGACCAGGCTGGGGAGGGGGCAGAGTCAGGCTCCCTCAGTCAGGACCTACAGGGGCTCCTGTTTCCAGAGGGTGTCTGCCCAACCCCCACCCATCCCATCCTCCAGGTGCCCCCCAACCCCACCAGTGCTGGGGATCCAACCAGGGCTTCCCACACACTAGGCGAGCGCTGTGCCGCTGAGCTGCACCCCTGGCCCTCCAGGCGCCTTTTGAGTCAGTGAGGAGGACTTCTTGAGCCTCTGGTCAGTGCCAGGCCGTTTTCTGCGCCTTGTGACTACCAGGGAGCAGAGCAGTCGAAAGTCCTTGCCTTCTTGAGACTTCTGTGCGGGTGGGGGCACACACAATACATCTCCAAGCAATGAGTTAGGAAACAAGCCAGTATCGCAATAAACAGAAGGAAAAGAGAGAGGCAGACACAGCCGGGAGAGGCTCTGTCCTCCTCTCCTGCAGGCTCAGGCTGAGCGGGGCTGGACCTTGGGACAGCTGAGGCAGGGAGACAGGTAAGAAGGGGTGGAGAGGCCTGGGCTCCCTCTGCAGCTCTGCTCGCCCTCCCCAGCAAGCGCCAACCCCCAGCACCCAGTGGTCAGGTGATAGGTGTGCAGAGAGGAGGACCAATCACTTGCTGCAGGCTGGCGTCCTTGGGTTCCTGGGGAAGCCAGCTGGGGAACCCAAAGTGCGTCCCCGCCTCCTGTCTTCAATGGCAGCGTATTGGCCTGTACATCATAGGTTCTCAGCAGACATTAGCTGTTGTCACTATAATTAATCTAAAGAGGAGGTTCTCACCTGGTCAGAGCAGGACAGGGTCTGCATCCCCCAGAGAGGGCCTGTCATTCAGGGGCCTATATTCCACGCAGGTGGTAAGCATAGGTCAGCGGTTCCCAGCCAGAAGTGAGTCTTGCCCTGAGCAGAATACAGCGTTGCTAAGCATCCTACACCATAGGGAAAGCCCAGCTCCCCCAGCCAAGAAACGTCCAGCCCCCAACACCCCCAGACAAGAAACGTCCAGCCCCCAGGGACAATAGCGTCAAATCTGTGCTAAGTGGTTTTTTGTTTTTAATTTTGTTTTTCCTGTAGGGCTTGTCAGTGCCTTTACCAGGGAGAACTGAGGGTGCTTTCCTAGAGGGTAGAGAAGAGAGGATTTCTTGGTGGAGGGGGCATCGTTAGATCAATGCCCGGGGAGTAGTCTCTGGGAAAAGTATCTAGATTTTTGGTGGCGAATTCCTGCCAGGCAGGTGAAGGAGAAACGGCTCTTGGTACCTCTGCTTGTCTTTGCTGGTGGGGGCCACAGAGATGCCCTCAGCAGAAGGAGGAGGGTGAGTGTTCACACCCCACCTTCACTTGAGAGCCCGCTGGGCACACAGGACAGCAGCCTCCTCCTCCTTGCCCAGAGGAGGTCTCTGCATAGGAGAGGCCGATCATATTCCCGCCGCTCTTGTCTTCCCAGGCCTTGGTCTGCACCCTGTACTTCCCCTTCTACTGTGGGACCATTCCCCCCGAGTTCAGAGGGCAGGTGAGTGCCCCTTGGAGGCTTGGCGTCCTCAGCCCTGGGCATCTGGGTACCTGCGGTGCAGAGGGTGGAGGAGCCGTACTCCTGGGGCACATGCTGCATGCCTGGCTCTCCCCTGCTGCCAGGGCACTCAGTTCCTGGCCCTCGAGACACAGCGGGAGCCTGAGGGTCACCTATTGCAGCCTTGCGGTGTGGGAGGAGGGCGGGCATCCCCAAAGCCCACCACAGCCCATCTGCATCCCTAACTGCAGCGCTATATCGACGGGGCTCTGAGCAACAACCTGCCCTTCGCGGACTGCCCCTCCACCATCACCGTCTCGCCCTTCCACGGGACAGTGGACATCTGTCCCCAGAGCACCTCGGCCAGCCTGCATGAGCTGAACGCTTTCAATGCCAGTTTCCAAATCTCCACCAAGAACTTCTTCCTGGGGTTCATATCCCTCTTCCCCCCGAAACCTGAGGTAGGTCTGGCTCCTCCTAGGTGGTGGAGGCTTGGCCACGGTCAAGGGCCCCATGCCTTAGACTCTGCCTGTGTCCCCTCCCTACCAGCGCATGCCCAGCCTCACTGCAAATCTTCCAAGCCAAAGCCTGGGCTTGCATTGTGTTCTTGCTATTCCTTCCCTGCCTACGGGCATTTTGAGTTAGAGCACCCCAAGTCCAGCGAATTCACTGGGGCCAACTCCACTGAGCTGGTTTGTGGCAGCCTTTGGCCATTTTTCCCCTGGCCAGGCTCCGTGAGTAGGTGCTGCTATCATTTCTGTTTCTCAGAGGACACAGAGGCTCAGAGACCTTTTTTATAGCTTGATCAAAGTCACACAGCCAAGATTCAGACTCTCAGCCAGTTTGGACCCATGTCTTTACCTCTGTCCTGGACCCTGGCCATATTGGCCATCTGTCATGCAGGCGAGGCACAAGTACACAAAAAAGCCGAAAACAAACCTACATTTCCTGCTTTTTGCTCTTGCAACTTCTAGAAAACGAATAAGTGACAACAGTTGGCCATTGTAACATGCTCCTCCTGTCCCTCCACCCCTCCTGTGGCCATAGGGTTTTATGATTCATGCAGTAAGGTCCTGGTCACTTTCACGTCCTCTTGCTGGGTGTGCTGGTACATGCCTGTGCTCCCAGCAACTTAGGAGGCTGAGGCAGGAGGATCCCAAGTTCAAGTTCAAGGTCAGCCTGGACAATTTAGTGAGACCCTGTCTCAAAATAAAAAATTAAAAAGGTCTGAGGATTTAGCTCAGTGATGAAGCAGCCCTGGACCTATCCCAAGTACCAAAAAAATAAAAACAGGGGCTGGAGCGGTGGCTCCACGGTTATGGTGCTTGCCTGGCATGCATAAGTACGTGAGTTCAAACCCCAGCACCCACAATACACAACGAAGTCTCAGAGCAACAAACGCCACATGAAAAACTAAATAAAAATTGTTTCTCTCTTTCTCTCTCTCTCTTTCTCACTGTCCCTCTCTCTTTAAAAAATAAAAAATAAAAACAAAATCCAAACTAACAAAAAAGCAAAGATAAAAGCAAAAAAACGAAGACTCATTTAATGTGGTCCTTTCTGCAGCACTGGGTGGGCAGAAACTCCCAACCCCACATTATACACATGGAAATGGAGGTTCTCGTGCGGCATTGCAGTCCCAGGTCATGCAGCTAGCAGGGGTGGGGGGCAGTCCCCCTTCCTGAGCCTGCAGGTATGGCCTTCCTGCCAGGGCATCGGGTAGGTGGGGGCCTGGTTTCTTTGCCTACCTCAGACTGTTCTGGAAATTAACATGAAAAGGACAAAGGGAACGGCCACCTGCTGACTTGCAAGAGCCAGGTGATGCCCAGTCATCCTGGGCCTGGGCCTTGTTACCCAGTTCCAGAGGAGGGCATGGAGGCAGCGGGGTGGGAGGCTGAGGCAAGAGCTGGTGGCCGGGTGGCTCCAAGGGGAGCAGGATGTGGGGCTCCTGGAGGGGTGCTGAGCAGATCTGCTCTGCCTGCAGCCCTGTTGGCCTGCCTGTCTGGTGCTAGTGTCCCCTCGGGTCCCTGTCCCTGCCTAGGGCTTGCTCGGGGAGGGAAAGAGGACAGGTTGCATCCAGCTGAATTTGAGTCTCTAGCCTGTGACTGGTAGCCTGAGGGGCGAGCCCAGGCCTGGACTACCCCACCCTGCCCTGTGTTCACAGGTGGTGGCTGATAGCTGCAGACAAGGCTACTTGGATGCCCTGAGGTTCCTAGAGACACGTGGTAAGTGGCACAGGAGGGTGGCTGGGCACCGTGCCCCACAGGGCTGCCAGGTGGACCCTGCCTTTTAGGTATTTGAGCCACTAGGGACCTGGGGTCCCTCATCCTCTCCCTCAAAATCTATGGGACACCTGGGGGCCAGCAAGGAATCACAGGTAGATCCCTTTAGGGAGCTGCCCAAAGCCTGGAGCGGAGTGACAGTGACAGGTGTAGAGATAGACATCCCAGGGTGAGGGTGCAGTAACAGAGGGACGCTTGAGCTGTGGGAGCCCAGAGGAGACATTGACTCAGTCTGAGGATGAAAAGTAAGCAGGGAGGGCTGCCTGGAGGTAGTGACAGGTATTCTGGGCTTTGACTGGCTATGAAAACTGCAGCTGGGCTGAAGAAGGAGAGGAGAGGGAGAGGCTTTCCAGGCAGAGGGCAGAGCAGGAGTAGAGGAGCAGAGGTTGCATGTGAAGGGCATGTTAGGACAGCAGGAGGTGTGTGCACTCTTGGGGCTCTGGAATGCACATCCTGGAGCCCCACTCTGCACCCCATATCACGGGGAAGCAGGGTGTTTGCTGAGCATGGCCTGTGTGATATTCTAATCACACTTAATTCTCAGAACCACTCTATCGACAGGTCTTCATTTCCGTTTACAGAGAGGGAAACTGAGGCAAGAGGAGTCACACAGCTTGCAAGCAGTAGAGCCAGAATTTGAACGCAGAACTGTGTCTTCAGGGTCTGTGCTCTGCTGAGCCACTGGAGAGCCAACAGGAAGCAGCGGGGTGGTGGGGATTGCTTAGGGTTCCATGGGTCTCCCCTGCAGTCGCAGGTCCCAGAGCTGGGTTTGGGCAAGGCATGGGCGGCACCAAGAGTTGGCAGGGGTGAGGGTCTTTTGTCCCGCGGGGCTCCAGCTGCGCTGACTCCCCATGTCCTCGTGTCCTCTCTCTTCCCCTGGTGCAGGACTCACCAAGGAGCCGGTGCTGTGGACGTTGGCCTCTGGGGATCCCCCAGCCCCCACTGATAGGCCCCAGGCTGCTGGCAGTGATGGAGGCCCGGAGGGCGGCCTATCTTTGAACTGGGATGTGCCCAACGTGCTGGTCAAGGACGTGCCCGACTTTGAGCAGCTCTCACCGGAGCTGGAGGCTGGTACTGGGCTCTTGCACTTGGGATGGGGCCAGGGTGCCTGCCCTGGGGGCTCATGATCCGCCTACAGTGGGGAGATTCGAACCCAGGTCTATGCTTGAGAAAGGGGCAGGGGGTGTGAAAGACACAGGAGAGGACTCGGGGGCCCTGGACTGCTCAGAGGGCCCAGGCTCCTGAGGATCTGCCAGCAACACTGGGTGGGGCCAATGGGTCTCATAGTGCAGAGAAGGAGAGCATTCAGGGTGGGGGCCTGCCCAGGCGGCACAGCCAGCACATGCCCAGTCTGCTGTCCTGTTGGCTTAACTAAGCATCAGGATCTCAGCAGTAAAGGTCCAGGCCCCATAGGCATGTGGCGTTGTGGGGGGTGAGTTCGAGACTTCATGGGGTGAGCCTCTGGGCAGAGGGCACCCCTGCAGGCACCCAGGAGGACCCTGAGCTGGGCAGGGAGAGCGAGGAGGCTGGAGGGATTCAGCACAGTGGTGAGGGGCCTTCGTGGGCCATGTGGGTGGCCCCGGGAGCTGTGGAGAAGAGGGCAGGGAGCATGGGAGGTGCGGTGCACTCACCTGGGAGGGGCAGGCTGGGAGGAGCCGTGGTGGTGGTTCAGGCCAGGGCAGGCACAGCTGGGGCAGGCCATGGGACGCAGTGAGGAGGGCACCTCTTCCTGATTCCAGATGGTCCTGGATTTTTGCTAACCCCTTGGGGTCCAAGCCTGGGATCTAGAACCCTGGTTTTGTCCCTGCAGCTGTGCAGGACACCAGAGAACTGCCCTGGGTCCTCCACCTGCAGGCCAGACAGGAAATGATTGTCCTGGCCCTTACCTACCTGCCCAATGAGGAAGGTCATGCCCACGTCCTTATTTTACCTGGGCTTAGGGCCAGGAAACAACTCATCCTGGGTGAGCCGGGTCTTGAGATCGTGCTGTCTGTGAGTCCTCACGCACCCGCACTCCCTGGAGTACAGGCTGTTGTGTGCTGAGGCCTGCACGGCCGTCTGGAGCCCCGGATCTGGCCTCGGGCTCTGCTCAGTGACTAGGGGACTTGGGAAATGGTGACTGTGGTCACAGTTGCTGCTGTGTTAATAACACCATTGCTACTGTTCTTGAGGGAGATGTGGTAGAGCCACAACAGACGTCCCAGAAGGGCAGGACAGGTGGGAGGCACTTGGGGGCACTGGGGGGTGACGATCCTTAGGCAAGTCACTTCTCCACTCTGAACCTCTGTCTCCTTGCCTATGAAAGGGGCACACCGTGCTCATGTCCAGGACACTGATGTGAGAGTGTGTGCCAAGGGCTTAGTACCCTGCTGGCACATGGTAGGGTTCAGTCATTGCAGAAGGGAGTGGGGTGAGGCACAATCCGTGACCCTCGTGAGATAGAGAAGGCTCCGGCTGCCAGCTCTCAGGGTGGCATGGAGGGCTGGCTGGAGGTGGGCTTGCCGGCCCATGGATTCCAAGGGGACAGGGCCATGTGGTGGCTTCTCTTGCAGCACTGAGGAAGGCTTGCAAGAGGGACCCCAGCACCTGGGCCTGCTTCTGCCGGTCGGGGCCCGGGCGGGTGCTGACGTACCTGCTTCTGCCCTGCACACTGCCCTTTGAGTACGTCTACTTCCGCAGCAGAAGGTGAGGCCCGGCCAGGGCTGCTGGCAGGGCCCAAGGTGGGATGGGGCTGGCACGGTGGGTGGGCAGGGCTGGCTGACCTCCCCACACTGCCTGGTGGGAGGCAGCATGGCAGCTGCGACTGGGAGCCCTGGTCAGCGCCGGGCCCTGCCCTGTGCCCAGGACCTTTGGCCGCTGCTCTGCTCATCAGAACCTCAGAGATGATGAGCTATTCCTGGGATGACTCTAGGAGCTGCCTAGCTCAGATTAGCTGTGTGCCCTGGGCCAGCTCTCCTGACCACTCTGGGCCACAGGCTCCTTTTCTCTGAAGCAGGACTCTTCCAGGCTGTGATGAAAGGCCCCTTAGCCACTCTAATGCGCTGATTGATGGGTTGCTCTGAGCACCTGCTCATTCACTCCTGTGAGAGGTGCTCGTGGTCACCTCTTAGATACTGCTGAAGAACTGAGGTGGGAAACCAGGGGACTCAAGGCAAGACCACGCAAGAGTGCCAGTGACACTCTGCAGCTATTGATTTCTTAGGATAGCTCACAAGTTAGTAATAATAGTTTACAGCTCAGTTGTGACAGTTAACAGTTCAGCTAGCAAAGAAACGTTGGCAGTGAACACCTTGTTTATAGCTTTTGTCTGAGTAACACCATTGTCTGTCTATACCAGATGTCCTGCATCTCTACTTCTAAGAGTCTATGTCCTTCAACAATCATAAACTCAGGTCACCTAACATCTTTATCCTTCTTCTCTCCAGATGTCTTGTTCCCTTCACCCAAATATGAACTCTTATTATTGAATAATATTGTTATTTTCACATGGGAGCTAGACCAGCCACAGGCGTTCCTGTTAAGGTCTAAGATCTCAGTCATTCCTGAGAATTTCATCCCTTGACTATGTTAACCGTTCAGAGGACTTGCTCTTATTCCATCGTATATATTATCCTACATCTCCACCACTAGCTGTTGAGGGCCACCAGGGGCCAAGCCCTGGCTGGGGTGAGGGAGGTGGCACTGACCCAGTTCCTGGCCTTGCGGAGCCCACCACCCACCAGCCGTCACACTTCCACCTGCACAATCCACTCCTCCTGGAGGGACCTGAGGGGGCTCTCCACTGACTGAGCTGGCGCAGCTCACACTAGCAGCCGTTTGGCCAGGAAGCCTGCCCAGGCGAGATGACGTGTGGGCTGTGATCTGAAGGTTGGGGCAGAGTTCACTGGGCAAGAAAGGGAGAAGCATTCGGGGCAGGTGGGGCAGCATGAGCAAAGGTCCTGGGGCAGAAGGGAGCAAGGCACATTTGAGGCCAGTACAGCTGGTGAGAAGCTGGCATGCTGCACAGGTGGGGTGGGAAGGCTGGCCAGGGGCCACACACGGGGCTCTGCACCACCCAAGCGCACTCATTATCCTGAGAGTGGTATCAAATAGGGAGGTGTCACGGGGAGAGCTGCACTTTTAAAGATCCTCTGGTCCATGGAAGGTCCATGTCAGTGACTCACAGGTCTCTCTCCTGTTCCTTGTTGAGTTGATGGCTGGGTCAGCCATGCTGTTTAAATTGCCAGTGGCCCAATGCCAGGAAAGAGCTCTCCCTGTGGGTTCTCCCTGTGGTGAGCTGTTTGCTGAAACTACAAGTTGAAATAAAAAAGAGTGAGGTCTGACCTTTCAGTTAAAAAAGTCTCTGGAGAGACTTCCCAGAAAACAGGGAAATTCATATTTTCCCCATAACCCACATGCTCAATGTGTAGGTTGCATTAGTAGGGACAGAAAGTCTGGGATAAGGGAGGTGATGGTCCAGTTTCTGTTTTGCTTGCTACATCACATCCTCTGGGCTGTCTGTCCTGCTTGATACCCTGGCTTGGGGCCCTTCCCAGGTAATATGATACTAGAGTGAGGACTTGCAGATCCAGGGTGTCTGAGGAGGCATCCAGCCAGTGCTTTTTCTGTGACAGGTGGAGGACCTGGCCCTCTGCTGGCCCTGTGAGAGGTGGCTCTGCAGACAGACTCTCCTCTCCTCTGTGGTGGGACGATGCAGCTCTGAGCCCCTGGATCTGGTGCTGGCTGTGACATGACAGCCATGGGAACCTCAGGAGCATTTTGGGCAGGAGAGGGCTGTGGTCAGTGGTCAGATGATGCTGTAGGAGCATCGCAGCTTCCAAGAGGAGAGTGGATAGAGATGTGCAGGAGGTTGGAACTACAGGCAGGGGAGGAAACAGGCCCAGAGAGGTTCCCTAACCTTCCCGGGTCACACAGCTAATGAGCAGGAGAGATGTGCAGTCCCCCAAGCCAGCCTGATCCCAAAGTCCTGCCCTTTACACACCTGGGATTCCTACCTGTGCTCTGGTGATTACCTAAGGCCTGACACCTCTGCCATGGTCCACACCCATCATGGACCAGGGTACCGGGCAGGTGCCCATGGGGTTCTGATCTTCTGTGCAATGTGGCCAGCACCCCAGGCACTTCCTACCTGACCTGGCAGCCCCACAACTCTTCCTAAAGGCCTGGTGCTGCCCTCGGGGCCTGATGGGAGGGTGGCAATGGGGTGACACTGGGTGAGGTTGGTGCCGTCCTCCCTCCAGGCTGGTGGAATGGCTTCCTGATGCACCTGCAGACTTGTGGTGGATGTGGGGCCTGCTGAAGGGCGTGGCGCTGGAGGCTCACTGCAGGACGAAGGCCCAGCTGCTCAGGCTGGTCAGGTGAGGCGGCCAGAAGGACCCAGGGGGAGGTGCCAGCTGTTTCCTAGTACCCCGGCAGGCAGTCCACACCGGTCCATGGCCGTTGTCACATGCCCTTGGTCACTTCTGTAGGCCAGTCCCCATGGTCGGTCTGAGTGACCTGCCAGTGCTGCCTCTTTGCCCCTATGCAGAGGCCAGGAGGATGCCCTGTTTGTCATCCCTGCCAGTCCTGCTGTTCTTGCAGGCATCCCCATGAGACTTCGTGCGAGGTTGGCCCTGGGTGGCCCTGGAGCTGCCCGGGTGCCTTTCCCAGTCTGCTGAGTAGGAAGCCCTTGCTGTCCCCCCATCCCCTCGACAGTCATTTCATTAGCCTGGAGATAGCTGGCAGCCCTACTCTGCCATGGTGAGGGCCATGTGCAGGACGGGGAGGAGGTGGCCTAGGCTCACCATGAGCAGGGCTGCCCCACGAGACTCCCCCTGCCCTTTGCCAGCCCCCAGGCCCTGAAACTCATGCTGCCCATCAGCTCCCTCCGCAGCCTGCCGCTCACCAGCGTCGTGGACATGGGCCCCCCCAAGCCCAGGGAACCTCCTTCTGTGGCCCCATCTACAGAGCTAGGGTCCACTCTCAGGCCTGTAGGGCGCTGGGCAGGGTCAGCCCAGTGACTGGCCTCCCTGACTGGTCCTGGCCCTCGTCCTGTGTGCCCACGCCTGTGCCCTGGCTGTGCCGATGCGGGTGGAGGCCTGTGCTTGGCTCATTTCCTGGGAGCTTGGGCCCAGCCTGGCCCAGGCAGGAAGCTGGGATTGCTGGCCAAACGAGACAGCCTCCTTCTTTTTCCATGTTTTTATTGGAGTGTCGCAGTTGTATGTGGTGGTGGGATTTGCCGTTACGTGTCACACATGCACATAATAAAGCAATGCAAGTTCTCAGTGTGTTTCCTTTCCCTCCCCCTCCCCCGGGTTCCCTTCCTCTGCGGATCTCCCATCCGCCTCACCTTGAGTATCCTTTTTCCTCTCCAGCTTCCACATACGAGAGTAAACTTATGACCCTTGCGTCTTGTCCCAGACCACGTGGTTGGTCCTGGAGCAGGAAGGGCCCGCCCCTCTGCAGCCCCTGCTCCACAGAGCCTGGTTCCTGCTGCTTCTTTTTGTGGACGAGGCGCTGCCCATTGGTTCCAGGCCACCCTGCCTTCCTTCCTGGCCATTTCATGGGGGAGAGGGGATGGCAGGAACCTGGCAGGAGCCGAGCATACGTCTCAGCTTCGGGACCTCCATGTCCAGGGCTTGGAGAGCGCATGCTGTCACATCTGTCTTTCTCTAACTTGAGCTGGCCTGGGGTTCCATGTGTGGGCTGGACCCCCATGACCTGCCTCACTTGGGAAAGCTTAACCCCTGGCCACCCCTGGAGTCCACCCTGTGGGAGCTGGAAGGAAGGAGGACAAAGCAGCAAATCTTGGGGTCCCAGGGCCACCTCTGCAGCCTCACTCCTTCAGAAGCTTTGGATGGAGCAGGCAAAGAGGACGGCAGGGACCACAGGCCTCCTTGCCCTCTCCTGGGAGTCACAGGCATTCTGGTCCACAGAGCAGAGCCCACACGGCTGGGCTTGCAGGGATGCCCAGGCGCAGTGGAGATGGGGTGGAGGCAAGAGCCAGAGAAGGGGCAGAGGGGCACACGAAGAAACGAGATAACGACGCAGTCTTCATCTGTTCCACTTACAGAGTGAGGTTTAGCTCCTGGGGACACAGCTGTGAGCAGAACTTACACCCTGAGCAGCCCACAGGAAGCTCCCTGGAATCTCCTCCCAGGAGTGACAGGCTGAGGAGACGCAGGGCGGGCAGCGGGTGAGAGGTGGCAATTCCCAGTGCCCACCCATGGGGGCCGAGCTGGCCTCTGGCCCCACTCGCTGTCTCCTGGGTGGGGTAGGCACAGGCACAGTCCCCTGCATCAGGAAGGGGCTGACCCACGGGGGGTCACATGCAGGTGGCACTCTTGCCTGCACAGAACTGGGATGCTTTGTGCTGTCCCCACTCCCAGCTGGCTGTGGGGTCTCTTCCTCCAGCGGGAAAGGGAAACCTGACCACCTGGGGCGCCAGGCTGAAGGCCTAGATCTCAGGAGGCCTTGGAGAACCTTCTTGCTCCTGAACCTTTATCTTGCGTCTGGGACACAGGTGCTATGCCCACGGGCACTTGGCTTTCCTTATCACCCCATCAGTTCTTTATTCAGTGCCATCTTTGTCCCATTACTGTTCTGTGCCTTCAGTGGCCACTCCACACCGCCGCCCCCATCCTCCAGCAGCATGGAGGACATTTGTGACAGAGCTGGCTGGAAACTTCACTTGCTTATAACACTGCTCTGAAAACTTCTCTTTGGTCTCCAGTACTCGGGCTTGGGGACAAGGTCATCTGCCTGCGACTGGACGACTGCACAGCCCACTTCCAAGCACCCCCAGGACTCGGCTTGCAAGCCCTTTCCAGCTTCTGTCCTTCCTTCAGCATCTTCTCATGTGACAAAACCCTGCCACCTCGGGCTTTCCCACTGATTCCAGCTCTGTGCTTCCACCTGCTCCCTCTCCTGGGGACATTCTGGCAGGGATAGAGTGGTTACCTGGTCCCTCTGAGAACACTCTTCCTGGCAGACAGCTGTGCCTTATGACCACTCTTCAGAGACATCATCAGTCTGGGATGCTGCTCAGTTAGCTCCAGCCCCTCATCCCTGGTTTGTCCAAGTCCCTGCAGGAGCAAGGGGTCTAGCAGTGCCCCAGGATGATAGGACCTCCCACCTCCTATCCACCGTCTCTACCAATATAGCTGCAGAATGAACAAGCTGGGCCAGGTGTGATGGTGCACCCCAGTAATCCCAGTGACTCGGGAAGCTGAGGCAGGAAGGTCACAAGTTCAAAGCCAGCCTCAGCAACGTTAATGAGGTCCTAAGCAACTTAGTAAGACTCGTCTCAAAATAAAAAGGGGGGCAGGCGAGGTGGCTCAATAAAGGTACATTGGGGGTAGCCCAGTGCAGTTCCTTGCTTCAGGTCACAGAGCTGGCCAATGTGAGATCAGCACTGCAGCCCAGGCCAGGCTGCGGCTCCACCCTGTCTGGACACCTGAATGCCAAGTGGGAACCATGCTTGATTCTTGATATAGAGATTCTCATGTCATTATTCTTGACCCAGGCCTGTCTTGGCAGGAGTATGCTTGGAACCTGTAGCTCCTGGACGCTACGGGTGTGGCCACCTGCCTGAGTCAGCACCCTGGGTCCCAACTAGCACAATGTCGTTTGTAGCAAGAGGGCATGTGCCAGTCTGAAGCTGGGGTGACATGATCTTAGTGCGGTGACCTCTCCCCAGCACTGCCACGGCCATGATAGGCAATGCCCCCCGGCAGATGTCTAAATCCCCAGACTTTGCTCATGACCAACTGGAAGTTGGCAAGGTTCAGAAACGATTCTTACTGTTAAGGATGCTAATGAATAGGGAATGTATTTCCCAAGAATTCTTACCTCTTAGAGATCCATAACTCAGGCATTTATGAGTTAAATGATATAATACATATAATTTGATGTGAAATAATCTGTGTTTCGGGGCGGACTGGGCTGATGTAACATGGCTTGATAATAGTTGACACGGGGTGATGGGCACATAGAAGTTCAGGCCACCATTCTGACTTTGAATGTTTGACATCTTCATAACCAGCAAGTAATTAACCTTAAAAACTCAACAGCACACACAAATGGGAGAATATACCTTAAGGCGGAACACAAACAAAGCCAAGCCAGCACCAGAGCAGGATTACCGGAGTGCAGAGGGGGGAACTTCAGAGCTGCGAGCTTTCAGCACCGCGGACAGCGACCCGCGGTCCCAGCCTTGTCCTTAGTCAGTAGCCAGGGAAGAGGGCTGGGAATCCAGACGCATGGAAAATCTTTCTTCCCAACAAAGGGCTGTGTAGATGCTCCTTGTGCACCTCCAGGGACCTGGTGCTCAGGACTCCAAGGGAAGCCCAGGCAGTCGTGGGTGGAGCTAACGCATCCTGCTCTTTAAGGATCCCTTTGTGAAAAGCGATTGACCACGTGTTTGTTTCTATTTCTGGGATCTCTAATCGATTCCATTTATCTGCATTTCTATGCTTATGCCAGTTCCACACTGTCCTGGTTAAGGCTTTTTTTTTTTTTTTTTAAAGAGAGAGGGGACAGTGAGAGAGACAGAGAAAGAGAGAATCAACTTTATTTAGTTTTTCACATGGCCTTCATTGCTCCAACACTTAGTTGTGTACCTGGTGCTGGGGTTTGAACTCGGTTCCTCATGCTCACCAGGAAAGCACTGAAACCGCTGAGCCACCGCTCCAGCCCCTGTCCTGGTTTAGTTTTAAGGTAAGAAGCTTTAGAGAAAGTCTTAAAGCTATTAGGCGTGTACCCTCCAGCTTCTGTTCTTTTTCAGGATTCTTTGGAGTCTTCTAGGTTCTCTGCTTTTCCAAAGTTTAGAACCAGCCTGTAGGTCTCTATGAGTCCAGTGAGATGCCGGGATTGCCTTGACTGTCTACAGCCATTGCAGGGGTGCGGGCATCCTGACAGAGTTGGGCTTCCAGTCCATATACCTGGCATCCCTCTCCATTTCTTTGCTTTCATCAATGCTTTGTATGCTGTGGTATAAACACCTTGCTTATATTTTCTTACATTTACTCTAAGTATTTATTGTTTTTTGATACCATTGAAAAGTTTAGTTTCCAACTGACTCTTGCTTTTTGTTTCTTGGCCTTTATATTCCACAATCTTGCTAAACTCACTAGTGTTAGAAGCCTTTTTGCAGATTTCTAGGGATTTTCTATGTTAATACAAGTTTTTCTTCTTAAAAAAAACTATTGAAGAGTTTGCTATAACTTTGGTAGGCAGAATTCTGATTCTCCAAAGAGGTCCATTTTTTTGTTGTTATTGTGGGGATTGAACCCAGGGGTGCTCTACCACTAGGCTACATCTCCAACCCTTCTTATTTTGAGACAGGGTCTCATTAATTTGCCCAGGCTGACCTTGAACTTATGATCCTCCTGCTGCAGCCTTGAGAGTTGCTGGGATCACAGGCATGCCCAGCAAGATGTCTATATTCTAATCCCCAGAACCTGTGACTGTTTTATGTCAAAGAGAAATTGAGAGTGGATGGAATTAAGGTTACTAGTCAGCTGACCTTGAAACAGGGAGATTAATGTGGACTTTAGGGTGGGTTCAAAATAATCAAATAGTCCTTAGAAGTGGAACAGGGATGCAGGAGAGTCCATGTCAGGGTGATAGGTTGTGAGAAAGCCTTTACTAGCCATTGCTGCATCTGAAGATGGACAGGGCCATGAGCCAAAGGTTGTGGCAGCTTCTAGAAAGAGCCAAAAGGAAGTTGAAGAGCTGGAAGGAGCAAGGATATGGATTCCTTCTTGGAGGCTCTGGAAAGGAACAAGGCCTTGCTGCCACCTTCATGTTAGCCTAGAGAGACCTGGCTCAGACTTCTGACCTGCAGCCTGATCCTGTGATTGCTGGTCATAGCAGTGATGGAAAAGAATACGTCTATGCATGTGCCATCACCTGCGCTCACTTGTGGCTGCTGCCACATCTTCTCCCAGCGTGTGTGTACACACACGTTTCTGGTAGTGTTATGCTTGTGAAGTTGTTTTGGTAAAATCACTTGAAAGCAAGTTGCAGGCATGATTCTTTGCCCTTGAATACTTCAGCATGTGCCATCTGAGTAAAAGTGGGTTATTTTACATAATCACAGTACAGTTTTCACAGCTGTGCTCAGATCCTGATAGTACCTGGGTAGGGGTGAGGAAAAAGGCTGGGTAAGGCTGGAACTTGAGGACACAAGAATGGGTAGTCATGAACTTGACCCAAGTGTGAGGGCCCTTCTGAGCACAGGACCCTGTGTTCACCCATGGAGTGGACCTGGTCCTGTCTATGTCTGTCCTTCCATCTCCATTGCAGTGTTTCCCACTCTGGAGAGTACTCTGCATCAATATCCTGTCAACCCCTAGTGTCCCCAAGTCAATACTATTCTGACCTCTATCACTGTAGTTTGGTCTTACCCTCGAACTGCACATAAATCAAATCCTAAAACATTTCTCTTTTGTGTCTAGTTTATTTGTTCTCATTTGACTGTGAGTCTCACCTATGTTATTGCATATACCAAGAGAGGAAATATAGGGTGGGAGCGGTGGCTCACCAGTTGGAGTGCTTGCCTGGCATGCATGAGGACCTGAGTTCAAACCCCAGCACCACATACACAACTAAGTGTTGGAGAAACAAAACCCAGATGAAAAAATAAATAAAACTGATTCTCTTTCTCAGTCTCTCCCTCTTAAAAAATATAGGAAAGATATTTTCTAAAAACTCATGATTTTATGTCAACACCTCTAGTTCCAATTCAATACCCTAGCTCTTCTTGACCCCTCCCACCTGGTGTCCCTGTTCCTCGCCTCGGTGAGAAGCCCCATCTGCAGTACCCAGCACTCACTCATTTCTAGGTCCCTCTAGACTTCGACTAGGTGCTCTTTACCACAATGCCAGTTGCTCTTAATGTCCCCCTTCTTCTCCAAAAGTCATCACAAGCGTCTGGGTCAGCGTTAGTTGCTGTTTTCGCTCTCCATCCGTGTGAACCCAAGGCAACTGCCACTGAGCCCACGTGGCTCCCATGCAGGGCTGCAAGAAGACCAAGGAGGGCTTGGAAACAGGTCTGGTACATCTGCTGTGCTTGGGATTCTTGGGTGTGAACTCTTTAGAGAGGGATTAATATTCTCTTTTCTCCGCTGGTGCTGAGCCTGCGGTGTTTTCATCTCTGAATCCCCCTGGTCCCCCCATACAGCAGGAGCTCACTGTATGTGCCGGTGGTGTTTTCATCTGTGTCCCCCCTGTCCCCGCATAGAGCAGGAGCTCATTGTGTGAGCTGGTGAACGCCTGGGTGTTACCACGCCTCAGGATTCCGAGTTTGCACGGGAAGAGGTGGCACCCGGCGCCCTTGTCCGGCTCAGGGGGACCTGGACCGGCCACCCGTTTCCCCCCGCCCCCGGCGCTCCAGGGACTTTGCCGTCCCCTCCGCGCACGAGCGCGGGCAGCGCGCGGCAGGCGCACAGGGGCGGCCCGGGGACCCCGGCGGTCCGCGTACGACCGGCGCCGTGACGTCATGCCCGCGCGAGCAGCCGCCGTGCGTCGGGCGCGGCCATGACGTCATGCCCGCGGAGCGGGGCCGCGCGGCGGCGCCGTGACGTCACGCTGCGGCGCGGGCGGCGGCGGGCGCGCGGGTGCGTGCGGGGCGCGGGCGGCGGCGGCATGGCGGAGAGCGAGGCCGAGACCCCCAGCACCCCGGGGGAGTTCGAGAGCAAGTACTTCGAGTTCCACGGCGTGCGGCTGCCGCCCTTCTGCCGCGGGAAGATGGAGGAGATCGCCAACTTTCCGGTGCGGCCCAGCGACGTGTGGATCGTCACCTACCCCAAGTCGGGTGAGCGGCCGCGCGCGGAGCCCGGGGCGGGCGGGGACCGCGGTCCGCGCCCCCGGGCGTCCGGCTGGACCGTGGCGCGAGGGGACCGAGCCCCAGTGGCCGGCGCTGCCGGGAGCCGGGCCCAGACCGCCACCCATCCCGCTTCCCTGCCCCTTATGGACTCGGCTGTGTGACCTTGGGCAGGTCACCTAACCTCTCTGGTCCTGAATCCGGTCCGGCCTCTGGTGAGGGCACAGTCTTGGTGATCATCTGGGGAAGGGGGTAAAACGGGCTCCTTTCCAGCGTGGGCGCTGGTGGGGGATGGGACCAGCCTTGGCCACAGTGCGTGCCCCGTGTGTTCCCTTGGTTCAGCGCTACATCTGTCACCCACACTGGACCTGGAGCATTCACATTCCCAGCGTTAACCGATGTCATCACGCAGCAACAATCCTGTAAGGTAGAGGTGCTCATTCCCACTTATACAGTGTGGGTACTAAGGCTCAGAGAGGGGAGGTGCCCTGTGCAAGGTCACACAGCTGGTGGGGGTGGGTGGCAGACCTGTATTTAAAGCTAGGGTTAACCCAAAAGGTTATCCTGGAGGGCCTCTGCTGGGCTGTTGGGGAAGAGGCCCTGTCCTGTTCTCTCAGTGTGCGCCCCCCCCCAACCCAGGGGTTTCCCTTGCTACCACTGTATTGGATGGAGGGAGACATCTGAGTCTGGAGCCACTGGTGTGGTTTAGAAGGTGGCTGTCCTGAAGGTGGTCATGTTGGGCCTACAGTGGGGTAGGTTGCTGTAATGCTGTGTAGAGTCCCAGACCCCCTGAGTCTGGGAAGGGGAAGGAAGCCTGGGAAGGAAGGCTGGGTGGGGCTCAGAGGTGGAGTGGTGGCCCCAGGCTCTGGGGCTGTTGGGCTTGCAGAATGAAGTCCACATCCAGGTGGGCTGACCTCTGTGTGGAGGTCCCACTGGGCCATCCTTGGGAAGAGGAAATGGACGGAGATGGGCACAGGATGCTGGCTATGGCCAGGGACTGGCCTCCACTGCTCTTGTACAGCTTCCCACTCAAACTGTGGGTCCCCCTTGGGGCAGTGGGAGCTTTTGGCTGCTAGAGAAGTAGTCATGTATAGGACATACAGTTGATAAAGCCCCAGGCTGGCTTTGGGATCATACTTCAGGGTGACACACATTTATGATATTTTTGCCATTAGTGTATGTGAATATTCACATGAAGTTGTGTAAAGAAAGATTAAAAATAGTTTCATGTTTTATGACAGGATTTGCCTCTGGATGAATCGTGACAGCTTTGGTTTAAGAGCTCATAGGGTCCTGGCGTTGCTGGTGGGGATCATGGTCTCACGCTAGCAGCTCTGTGTTGGGGAGGAGGTGGAGGCTGAGGAGCCAAGTCCCCAGAGGGGCTGGGCAGGTCAGGCCCCATGGCTTGGTGCCTGTGCTGGACTGAGCAGGGGCCGGGCAGGAGGTCCCGCTTTGTACTGTGGGGGTTGCTGTGCTGGGGCCTGGCCAGTGCTGCTGGGAGCTTCCTGGGCATCTTGAAAACAGACAAGCAAGGGTGTCACCTCATTTTACCTGGCATCTTGCATCTTTCGTAGATATACAGAAGCACATCTTAGACTAAAGCAAGGAGGGTAACCTTAGCACCTCTTCCCCCAGCAAGGAGAACCCAGCGATGGCCTGAAGACCATGCCAGAGGTCCCTTCACATCATGCCAAAGATTCTCTGTCTTAAAACTTAAGAAAGTCTTCTGCCCACCCTGGGTGTCTTAGTGCCCCCAACTGCCCTATGTCCTTTATCCCTGTGGGCAGGGCAGTGTGCAGGTCAGCCAGGAACCGACAGCTGGCCACCTACCAGGCTCTACTTGGTAGTAACAAAGCCCTTTGTATCCCTCCCCTGGGAGAATCCTCCCGAGGAAGAGTGCATAGCCAGGTGAGGCCCCATTTCGCAGGAGGGGAGATGGAGGTTCAGGGAGGTAAGGGACTCCCTGAGCCCAGGCGGCTGGTCTCAGGCTGAGCTCATGGGGCCTGGAACTCTGCTGGGAATGAAGGAGCCACAGCGTGCGTGGGGGCTGCGGAGGCTGGTGTTTTCTGGTCCTCCCTCGTGTCCTGTTCTGCCACACCTGGCTCCTTTCCGTCTGCACCCTCATGGTCGGGGTGGCATCAGGGAGAAGCTGCAAGCCGGTAAAGGTTGTTCTGCTCTCTGCCCTGCTGCGTGTAGAGCTCATGACATGGATGATCAAGGGGACTGAAGGGGACTGGTCCCTAGATCCCACCCTGAGACCTCAGCACCCGGAAGGACTCTGGACGCCACCTCCGGCGGGTTCCAGCGAGGAGGCAGTAGGTACCCTTGGCTGAGTCCGCGCCTCTCCTCTCCGCTGAGGGCCACCCTGCACCTGCAGCTTGCTGAGGCTGCGCCAGCTGTGGGGTCCTCTCAGGGGCTGTCGTCATAACCACAGGCTGATTTTTGCAGCCGAGGGCAGGATCTTTGGGAATGGTCAGGGATGTCCTTGATTTGTGTGGCCATTGCTGAGTCCTAGGTGTCAGGTACTCTGCCTCTGTTAATCTGCAAGGGGTTCTTTTCCCTTTACTCAACCTCAGAGATGGCAGGAGCTAGCACAGGGTCACACTGCTGCCAAGGGACAGAGGCAAGCTCTGGTCCGGTCTCCTGGTCCATGACCAGCTTCTCCCCACCCTAGGTCTGCTGTCTTTGGAAAGTCATAGAAGGCACAGGGCATGGCAGGGTAGGGGAGCAGCCTCCTTCAGGTGTTTCACAGCCCTGGGGGTCACTGAGGGGTCTGAGGTTCTGCAGGTGGACTCAGGTGTCCCATTTGCACTTCCTTGCCCCTCGTCCCCGCCCCCAACTGTGGGAGGTACTAATGCTGAGCGGGGGAACCTGGCCTTGGGCTTGGAAGTCCTGGGTCTGAATGCAGTGTTGTGGCTTGCCAGCTGAAGTTTCCACAGGAGGAGACGCTGCCTCGCCACGCTTGGCAGGTGGCCACAAGGGCAAGTCCCAGCTGGGCAGGCATGGCCACGCAGAAGAGGCTGTTGTGCCTGCTGCCGTGCTCTGCACCCTCTGAGCTTCTCCAGGAGGCAGGGAGGCAGGAAGCCTGTGCCTGGTGGCTGCCCAGTGAGCGTGGATGCTGGGATGGGCAGGCAGCCAGGGCCAGCCTTGAGGTTTACAGTGCCCACAGCTCCCAGGTGGTCAGACCGCAGGTGACCTGCAGATTCCCTTGCTCGCCTCCAGCTCCTGCTGGTGCAGAGTGGAGTTCCCAGGGCCAGGACTTCTGTGAAAAAGGCTGTGGTCATCAGCTCCTGGTCTCTGCTCCCTGCCTGGGGCCCTTCCCATGGTGACATACCACTGACATTGTAGCTCAGGTGACAGGTGAGGACTATGCTGTCTTTCAAGGTACCTCCAGCTGGAGGTGGCTATTTAATTTATAATTAAAATGGAAAAGAAATGCAGTTTCTCAGTAGCTTTGGCTGCCTTCCTGGTGGCCCTCGTAGCTTGGCCTCCTGCATTGGACAGCACTGGGGGAGCCTGCCGGACAGTGCCAGTCAAACCTGGTCCAGAGCCTGGGCTCCCTGGTGCCCTCTAAGGTGGACCTTTCTGCCTGCCACTGTCCTTGTTCATGACCTTCCATTCTTACAGCAGGACTGTTGTAGTGTCACATCCAGTTGTGGAATCGTTTGTCACTGTGGCTGCTGGTTTGGTGGCAGTTGCTGCCGTCATCTTGCCAACAGGTTGCTGCTGGGGGCTCCCTGTTTCTGACGGAGTGGAGCCCAGAGACTTGCGGTATCAGCTTCAGAATGTGCCTCTGGCTTGGTCCCATGCCTTACCTCCCCGTTGGTTCCCGCCAGTCCTGAGGGCCTTGTCACTGAGGAGGAAGGGGGAAGTGCAGTGCTGGGACGAGAACTGCCTGGGGAGAGTGTGGGCCTGCGCTGCCCACCACGGCTGTGTGGCCTTGGCTGGCCATGTGGTCCTGGCTCCTGCTTGTTTGTGCAGCGCGGGTGGATGGCAGTCAGCGGAGTCACCTGGGGGAAGCCCAGGGCAGACGCAGTGCCTGGGTGGTGGCTGCACAGCTGCCCTTGCTTTCTTTACATGTGCCACCCGGCCAGGAGGGGGCTTTGCCAGGGTCCTGAGTGACAGGTTCAGCTGCGGAGGTTCACACTTGGGGTGGCCCAAGGCTGGGTGACCCACTCCATCTGCTTTGGTCCTCAGCATAGCCGCGCCCTTGTGATTATTCCCTTTTTGGTGTGAAGGCCGGGCAAGGGCAAAGGGCCAGGGTGGCATCAGCATCTAAGTGGATGTTTTTACGTACGGATGTGCAGAGGCGTAGGAGGCGGTGGGACGTGACCCTGGCTGTCACTTGTTGGAGGCTAATCAGGAGACCCAGCGGGATGTGGAGGTACTCACCTGGTGTCCAGCAGGTCACAGGCACAGGCCTGCGCTGAGCTCCCCATGGTCAGGCCTTTCCGTGTGGCCACCAGGTAGCGGAGTGTTTCTCATCACCGTGGCCAGGAGCTCACTACCCATGAGAGGAAGCAGAGTCTGAAGCATGGATTCATGCTGGGGTCACTGTGCAGCTCTTGCCCTGTCCCATGCCCTTGTCCCCGTCCCTCCCAGTGCACCTTCCTCTTCCCTGACTCTGCCCAGGGTCAGGAGTGTTGGCGCTGGGGAGGGAGTGGTGGGTCAGGGCTCCTGGGGCTGGGGCTGCACAGTGGAAGCTGAACAGCCCACAGGCTCCAGGGAGAAGGTGTCCTGGCCTCCCCGCCTGAGCTCCAGGGCCTGCTGTGGGGCCCCCTGTTCTCAGTCCTCACCTGCCCTGCCTTCTGGCTCCTGTGGGCCTTTCCTGTACGTGCTGATTGTCAGCCTTTCCAACACCCACCTGGGGCACCCGGCACTCTGCTCCTGGGCTCCTTGGCTCCTCCCATCCTGCAGCTAGAGTAACCTCTTGGAAATAGATGTGACGTGGCCCCTCCTTGCTCAGTGTTGCCCTGGCTCCCCTGTCCCAGCTGCTTTTCCCACCTTCTGGCTCTGGCCTTTCTTCCGTCGTCTGGTACGTTGCTCTCCTTCCCTCTCTTCTCCTTTCCCCTTCCGCTAACATCTGCTGAGCACGCCCCGTCTGCAGAGCTCTGCTCACCTGGACGTGGGACTGAGCGTCCTGGACCTGCTCCAGGCAGCTGAGCACTGCAGAGCCATCATGCAGGGTCCTCTGGCCGTGCTGTTCTGGAGGAAGTGCCAGCTGCCCACTTCTTTCGTCTGTGTGATGTGTCCTGTACTGCACGCGTGTTCTCTTGACCTTTGAACGCGATGCTTCGGGTCTAGGACTTCGTTTTGTTTTTGATTAATTATCCTGCTTTGATTCTCTGAGCTTCTTGCTCTGTGGTTTGGTGCCTTCTGCTGGTTGAAGAAGTTTTCTCGGGTTATCTCAAGTATTTCTCCTGGCCCGTTGCCCCTTCCTTTGAGAGTCCAACTGCACATGCATCGGATTGCGTGACGTGACCCTGCAGCCCTGGGGTGCTCTCTTCCGAGTGTCCCTCTTCCCGCCATGCTTCTGCTTGGGCAGTCCTGGGTCCAGTCCTCAGGCTAGCTGGTGCTTCCTCTGTGCCTCACTGTTCTCTCTCTAGCATTTCCACCAACAGTTCTGTCTCTCTGCAGAAGCCCATGTGTTCACACAGGTTGTCTACCTTTTCTTCAGACACGCTAGTCAGACCGATTTAAATTCCCTGAGTCTGCCCCTCTTGGCTGCTTTAGCTCCTCAAAGACCTGAAAGACAACTTTTTTTTTTCTTTTCAGGGCTGAGGACTGAACTTGGGGCCTTGCGCGTGCTAGGCAAGCGCTCTGCCACTGAGCTAAATCCCCACCCCCAAGTCAGCCTTTTTTGAGTAGTGCCGTTTGACTGCTGGACGTGATGTCTGGTTGGGAACGAGTCCCTCTGTGTGCTGGCGTCTGTGCTAGACAGGGCCCATCGGGTCTGGTTGGGCTGCTTTGGTTCTGTTCCTGCGTGGCTGAGCCCTAGAGCTTCCCCAGCGCTTGTCCCTCTCCAGAGCACAGCTGTTTCTTGTTCCTTGTTGCTCTGAGGTACTAGCTGGCGAGGGTGTGCCCGCTGCACATTCTGGGCTTGGGGACTTCCTTATATCCTGCCCCCAAGTGGTGCCAAACTCTGCTTTGGTGGGGGTCTCATACGGGAAGGATCCGTGTCCCTTCAGCATCTGGGTCTCTAGCAGGGTCCGAGTGTGGCCTGCTTCCCTGTTAGGGTGGGACTTGTTTCTCCTCCCCCTACCTCCAGCCACAGTGGGTTTTCACCAGTGCCCTGCAGGGTAAAGCCTTCCTACAAGGAGAAGGGTGCAGGCCTGTGGCCCTGGAAGGCTCTTTGAGCGCCCTTGTGGGCCTGTGTCCAGGCATCAGCTCTGCAGCATCTGCTGCTCAGAGGATCTGTGTTCCCCAGCCTTTTGGCGGATTGCAAGCATTTTGCCTGAATTCCTGTCACCGCTGCAGGGTCCCGGCTTCTTGAGCCTGCCTCAGGCCAGCCTTGCCTCTCTGGAAGTGTCTACTCTTCCCAGGGTTCCTGCAGTATTCTGGGCCCCTCCAGCCTCTCCTTGTTCACATTGGATCAGCTTTTCCAGCTTTCCACACCCTGGGTAAACATTCCTGGTAGTCCCTCCTGGTGTCGGACCATCAGATAGTGTGCTGGGCTCCTGTAGCATGGATAGCATGGTGCGCATTGTCACTGTGGTTGGCAGGGGTGGGGGTCCCAGCTGGGGCTTCTGCCATGCAGGAGGGGAGAGGACAGGGCCCCTGTTGGCAGGTAAACACCCCCCCCAGAATGTGGTTGGGATACTTGCTGGGGGCTTCTGGAAGCCAATCCAGGCATTTTGAGGGAGCTGGCGAGCCAGGGGCCCCAGTGTGACTCCTTCCTGTGTGGATGCTTCTCCTGCAGTTCGGCTCAGCTGCAGGGAGATGGAGTCTCTGGAACTCCCATGGCCTCACCAGTGGCAGGGGCAGTGGACAGGGTGGTGGGTGTTTGTCCATCTCTAGTCACGGAAGGCTAGTAGGTGCCAGGGTTCCCTTCTGTTAGCCCACCTGTCTTGCCCCAAGAACTAGAGGCTGACCCGGCTGACCTGGCTCTGCAGGTGGCGTCTCCCTGGTCTTGCCACTGTCCAGTAGGCCTGGCCTCGGGCGCCGCCAGCCCAGGGCTGCGATCACAAGTGCTGTACTGAGAGTGGCTTATAATCGGCTCCCTGGGGCCTCCTCCTTCACAGTCCTGCTGGTTCTAGTCCTCAGGCGGTGGCCAGGCTGGTTTCCAGGTCAGGCCTCTTAAGCCCAGCACCCTGCAGAGGCCAAAGTAACCAGGCTTGGGAGTGGGGACTTGGGTCCTGGAGAGTGGGCCCCACTGGTGAGGAGGAGGTGCCCTTGGCAGGGGAGCCAGGAAAGGGGTGCCTCAGGCTTCCAGCTCAGGCAGCCAGGACCCCTGGAGAGAGAGTGAGGTGGCTGAGCAGCCTTCCCTCGAGGGCTGGGGGCCAGGCACGCCATTGTGGGCTGGGGGTCAGGCACTGTGGCCCTCAGTGCCTGGGGGCTGCCCAGCGCCCTATGTTCCAGCCACTCTTCCAGGGGCTGACCAAGAAGTAGGTGCAGGTGCTGGGGTCAGAAGCCTTTGTATATTAGGGGACCATCCCCTGAACTGCAGGGGACCTCCAGGGCAGCCGAGGGGTGTGGGTGGGTGCTGGCAGGTTCGGCTGGAGAGGAAGCAGTTGGTAAAGACCGAGGCACTGAGGGTTTCCAAGGTGAGTTTGGCCCTGACCTTGGCTTCTGGGACCAGCAGGCCAGCCTAGGGGGCAGAGATGCACACAGGCCGTTGACCACGGGACCGTGATTATGCTGGAGCCAAAGCAGGATGTTCATGGGAGTGGCTGTGGCATGACGTGGGAGAGATGCGTGTGGCCTTCTGCCACATGCCATAGACTTTCTGTGGCTTTGTCCCCTCTTGAGCTTAAGGACCTGCCTCAGGTGCTTTTTCTGTCCTTGCACTCACCTGGCGTCTCACCCTCATGGGTAGGATGGGGTGGTGATAGTGGCAACAGGAGGGCTTGTGGGATTCACACAGGGCGTCATTAGTGGCTCCCAGGGTGGTGCCGGTGCCTCGTCTGGTATGTTTTCCTTGGGATTGTTGGGATGGCTGTCGGCACCTTGTGAGTGCGTGGGCCGGGGTGGTCTGTAGGCCGGGTTCTTGCAGAGGCTTCCCTGACTGTAGCCAGCTGGGCGACCAGGAGGTCCCTGGTCCTTTAGCTTCCCTGTCCTCCTCTGCATGGAGGGACTCTTTAGAGAGCTTGGGATTGGTCCGGAAGAGCCCAGCCGGCAGGTGTGCCCTCTCCTTCCCCAGGGGCTAGGCTGTCCCACGTTCCTGACAGGGCTGGAGCACTGGTGGGCAGTGTCCACAGGAGCCGTGCCCTCAGGCTCAGTCTGTTGTGCTGCTGCCACCCCAGGGGAGCTGGAGGACCAGGTTACATCTCACAAATGTTGGGGTATAGGGGTGATCTTGGGGCAGAGGGAGCTCACATGCTGATCTCTGCCCTCCCTCGAAATCTCACTGATGTGATCTGGAGGGACAGGAAGCTCAACTCCGAGAGCAGAAGAGAGGTTCGGAGCTGAGCGCAGCTGCCAAGTGCCTATGACTTTGCTGCAGAAAGCTTGGATGGCTGCGGAGGGCGGGCGATGGCAGAGACAGTGCTGACTGAAGAGCTCTGGGAATCAGTGGGTTGGCAGTGGCAGTGGAGTTGATTGCAGACAGGAGGTTTCTCTTCTGGGGACCTTGATGGAGAGGCTGTGGGTGGGGGCCTGGAGCATGGGGGAGGAGGGGATGCAGTAGGGGTTTTGGGAAAGCTGCAGCCCTTCCCTGCTTGGCTCCCAAGATGCCCTGGCCCTTGCTCCAGCCCCTCCCTGGAGATGTTGACTCCACAGGTGAGACTGGCCTGGGACTTGGTGGACCCGTGTGGAAGGGAGGTGGTAGGTCCTCCCTCGGAAGCAGCTGGGTGGCCACAGGCCCTGTACCCCGCAGAGGGCTGCTTGCACCTCCCAGTCAGATGGGATGGTCTCATCCTCACCAAGTAGCCAGGTCTCCAACAGGAGTATCAGGGACCAGCAAACAAACAAAATGCAGAAATGCCTGCTCCCTGCAGCTACCCACCACCTCGCAAGTGAGATGTGGCCTTCACTCTGCAAAGCCACAGCAAGGCAGGGGTTGAAGGCTTGGGACAGACAGTGGGAATGAGAAATGCAAGTGAGAACCAGTGGTCGGTCCTGGTGTCCTGGGCCCTATTCCTGTCAGTTCCAGCCGCGGTGTCCTGGGCCCTGTCCTGATTGGCTCTGACCCTAGAACCGAGTCCTTCAGCTGGGGAATCTTGCTGGGCTCTGTGGGGAGTGCAGACAGGCTGTCCACCTGGATGCCTGGGCAGTTCTGCCTCTGAACTCCGGGGGCTTCCTGTGGTTTGCCAGATCCCAGGGTTGGAGTACACTGCCTGCCACCACGTGGACACTGACCTGGTTGCCACTCAGGAGAGATTGCAGCCTCGCCAGCAAATCCTGGCCAACTCATTTTGCACAGGGCCTGAGGAGAGTGCATGGCTCTTATTACTGACTGGCCTGGTGGCCTTGCCCCGTTAGCTCTTGGCTGTTTTCTCCTGTAGGTCAGATTTCCTGGGCTGTCTGGCTTTGCTCGGGAGCTGGTGCCACCCACACTCCACTCCCCAGTTCCCTTGCATTCTCTCCTCACCTGCCTCGGTGTGGTTGGCCTCACCTATCCTGTGTGGCTGCAGCCACTGTACCCTGCCCCATCTGTTCTGGTCCTGAAGCAACCTCATGGCCTTCCCCAGGACCTCCAGAGCTGTAGGGTAGATTGAACTGGGACAGCTCCCTGTTCCTTGGAGGTGCCCCAGTCAAGCCCTGTGTGACCAAGTGGGACAGAAAGTGCTGGCCTGGGGTTAGGGAAGGGCCTCTTAGGGTCAGTGACCCACAGGTCAGATCCCCTTAGAAGGGCAGCCTTCCGAAGGCCTGTGCTGCTGTACCCTGGAGGAGATGGGAGACCTGCGGGAGCTCAGCGCAGGTGGAGAGGGGACATGAGGGCCTACCAGTGCTGTGTTGCTAGGACCACAAGGGCCCTGGGTGTTGGTGCCCTCTGGGGCGCTAGAGGGGCCATGGACAGGTGGGGCATGGCAGGCAGGCCTGTACAGCCCCCAGGGTAGCAGCTGGGTGATGGGACTGAGGTGGTGGCAGTGGGGTGGGAAGGGACTGCAGCCTGGCACCTGGTGAGGCCCCTGCAGGGCTCTGGCTGTGCGGTGAAGCCTTTGGTTCGAGGTGCTTGGAAGTGCACCTGGAGCTGGGCAAGCGATCAGTTAGCTGTCATTGCTGTCTCTAGTCCCTGTTGCTCTTAGATCATTTTGTCAGGCCTCCAGGTGGCTTTGTGCCCTTAGGAGGCCAGGGCCTGTGTCCTGCACTTGTCCTGTGTGTCGCCTGGTCTGCCTGGTACCAGGCAGGCTCCTATGTGCCCTCTGTTGACTTAGTGGAGAGCCAGAGAAGGTGAGGCCCAGCCGTGCTCAAGCAGCAAAGGGCCTTGGTGGAGCCAGGGAGAAGGCCCCGGTTTCCTATGGCCTGGCTGGTGAAGTGCTTCCTGTGGCTCCTGTGGGGCGTAGATAAGTAATGGCGGAAAGGGTGGGATTCGTGGAAGCCAAGTGGTGGGTGCTGGTAGAGATTTCCCTGTGTGGAGTGTGTCCCTCAGGCTCACTTGCCTGCGGGGGCAGCAGGTGGCATGGGAAGGCAGGGAGTACCAAAAATAGGTAATGGCGTTGTCACTGGGAGAGGTCCCCTGGGGCTGCTGAGCTGCTGGTGGAGGGTCCTTGCCAGGAGGAGCAGGCGTTCAGCCGTATCCTGGTTCTGTGACGAGGGTGCCTTTTTGCCTTTGGAGCCTTGTCCGTGAGCAGGGACGGGTTCACCCACCTCCCAGGCTTGGGGGTCTGCAACTCCTGGCCTGGGAACCTTTCTCTGGTTGTGGAGCTCCCCTCTTCCCACCAGGACAGCCCCTTCCTCCAGTACCTTTGCTCCAAGATTACCCCCTGACCCCCGAGCATCTGAGTAGTGCCCAGGGTTTGTTGGTCCATGAAAGAAAGTACATCGAACCCACGGGCATCCTGGCTCTCTTCCTCCAGCCAAGAACAGGACAGACGCCTCTGCCCTTTGGGGGCGGGGTGCAGGAAGGAGTCTGCAGCTGTCCTGGGCTGCTGGGACAGTGGGGATGTTATGATGGGGTGAGGGACAGGGCTGGGGGACCCCTTGCTGATAGGCAACATTTCAGTAGACATGTAAAGGAGGGAGGCTTGGGGCAGGGCACCAGCAAATGAGACAGGAGGGCAGGAGGCCCAGGAGGGTACTCACGGACAGCAGGGTGCCATCACTTCTGCTCTTAAGCCATGGGTCTGCTACTGTGTTGAAGGCAGGCTCAAAGGCAGGTAAGCTAGGCAGCAGCAGGGGACCCGTGCAGCCCCTGGTGCAGGAAGTGGCTTAGCTCTGTGCTGGTAGGGTTGGTGGGGATGCTGATGTGTGAGGCAGGGGAGCAGCAGCGAGTCTGCCACTAGCCTTGGGTGGTTCCTGTGGTTCATGGCTGTTTGCTGAGTTGGGCTGTGCAGGCTGCGGATCAGTCTCCACCTTGGCCAGGGCACCTGGAGCTGCCCAGCTCTGCTCCTTGTGAGGCACTGGGCAGCTGAGTGTCCACCCAAGACTGGCTTGCAGGAGTGTACCAAGGGCTGCAGTCTGGGCTAGAGAGGGGGCTGCACCAGTGACAGTGTCAAAGCCCCCGAAGTGAAGGGACAGTACTAAGCTGTGCCCATCTGTTCTGTGAGGTCCTGGGTGGTGACAGGGGTTGTCTGTTTCACCAGGACCAGGGTGCACGGAGATGAATGCAAAGCTGGAGCAAGCACACAGAGTCCCCTTCTCCACAGTGCCCTCTGGTTCTTATTGGCTCTTGTGGGTGTCCTGCCTGGCCCTCAGCTGGCCCATGAGTGCAGGGTTGTCCACCGTGTGGTCCAGGGCTTTGTCTCTGCCCAGTGTGGAGATGCTCAGGATCTGCTGGGTGCAGCCATTGCTCAAAGGTGGGTTAGATGGAGAGGCTGCTGCCCTGGGCTCCACAGGGAGGAGACAACATGTGTGAGCATGCAGGTGATACGCAGGTGACCCAGTGCAGAGGGCTCCCTGCAGTGGGGACTTCAAGGCAGGCTTGTCGGGGGACACCTGAGGGTGGGAGGAGGGAGCAGCCAGAGGCCAGAGCCATCAGGGAGGAGGGCCTGGGTCCCTGGGTGGGGAGGTCGAGGACCTTGGCAAGTGGGTACCTAGGCCTTTGTGTGTGAACTTCAGGAGGCTGTAGCAGGGTCTTGGGTTGGGGACCACAGAACCTGAGTCTGAAATGTGCTGTTCGTCCCAGAGAGGTGGTCCCCAAGTCAGCAGGGGACCTGTCCCTGCCAGGTTGCTATTTTGTGAAGAGGAGATGGGTCAGCACGTCTGCAGTCCTGTGGGCAGCTGTGCCCAAGAGCAAGCAAGAGCTCAAGTTGCCCGCTGCCCTGCTTTGCCTGGCCCGCGGCACGGGCTCGCGCACGCTCTTGGACTTGGCTGTGTCTCCCACGCCTTAGGGGAGCAGGCTGTGAGCAGACCTCAGGCAGGCAGGTGGGTTTTCTCTCCTCATTTGAACATAACTTACCATGCATGTGTCCATGTAACCTCAGCCAGACCAAGTTACTAACCCCGGATCCAGAGTCCCCTCCATGTCCACCAGGCCAGTAACCACTCCAAATAACTGCTGTCCTCTCCTGTCACCTTGAACTCATGGAGAGGAACGGAGGCACACAGCAGCTGGCACGGAGCTCAGGAGCTGTCATGCCATGTGCAGTGCGTCTCTGGCTGCCGTGTGGCGATCACCGCTTCCTCATGTTTGCGTCTCTAAGGCCTGGCTGCTCTGAGAGAGATGAGGCCGGCATTGCTCAGGATCACAGGCCGTACGTGTCCAGTCTTAGTAAATACCGGGCGATGTAAGTCATTGGCTGGCAGGTCACTCCCCGGACCCTCGTCACTCCTGTATCCGCTGAAAAATTCTGCCTTGGAGGTTCCAGGGTGCAGAGCCACAGACATCCTGCCCTGCTGAATGCTGAAAGGCAGCAGCCAGGTCGCCCAGCGGGAGGGCTCAGGCTGCGTCTGGCTCCCAGGCCTTGCTCTTCTGTCTGACCTGGCCTGTGGCCTGTGGCTCTTCCACCTCCTCCTGCACAGAGAGGCGGCCCCACTGCCAGCGGGCCTGGGACTTCTCTGAGTGCCCGTCCCTGGCCTCCTTCCCTAGGCACGAGCCTGCTGCAGGAGGTCGTGTACCTGGTGAGCCAAGGGGCTGACCCCGATGAGATTGGCCTGATGAACATCGACGAGCAGCTCCCGGTTCTGGAGTATCCCCAGCCAGGCCTGGACATCATCAAGGTACTCTCCAGGGGGCACCAAGCCCTCGAGCCCTGCCCATTGCTCTGCAGCCACACCTGATCAGTGACAGTGGGTGCTGAAGGGGCTAAAGGCACTCTGTGGGTGGAGGAGAGGGGAGAAGCTAACAGGCCTGAGCCCATGACTGTGCCCTGGCACATGATCACGGTGTCAGTGCTCATGCGGGTTAGGGTGGGAGGGTGTGCACGTGGGGCCACCAGGGGGAAGCAGGCCCTGGGCCTCCCCCAGTCTCCCCTATCTGCCAAAAGAACTGGGGAGGATGGGTTTGCAGCAAATATTTGGTAGCAAGAATGAAATAAGCCAGGTGTGGTTTTGGTGACACCTGTAATCCCAGGGACTCCAGAGGTTGAGGCAGGAGGATCACAAGTTGGAGGCCAACCGCGGCAACTTAACAAGACCTTCAGAAACTCAGTGAAACCCTGTCTCAAAATTAAAAACAAAAAAGGGCTGGAGATGTAGCGATGTGGTTGAGGCCCCTGGGTTATCTCCAAGTCCTGTGCATTCTGTCCCTCCCGTTGTCTGGGTTTTTCTGTCCACCTCACCTGCTCTGCTACCTTTCAGTTCAGGCATCATTCCCCATGTGGACTACACAGCAGCTTTGGTCCCCCTGCCTGCTCCCCTGCTGGGTAGGCCTTCTGGAATATGGCTCTGAGAAGCCCCCACTACACGCAGATCCCTCTGTGGCCTCCATCCCTTGTGAGCCTCTCTGCCTGTAGCCCCGTGCCTGGCCGTGTCAGCTTCTCCCCCTCAGTTGTTCAGGGCGGGGGTGTACAGCCCTGCTAGGTGCTGGCCCTGCCGGCTTTGGGGTGCAGTAGGGAGCTGGCATATGAGTATGAGGCCTCCCAGTAATTAGCACTAGAGAGGAGTGGGTCAGGAAGAGAGGCCTGGCCTTTTCCTGGGGACTGCTTAGGATGGTCCAGAGTTGTGGAGCACAGGGACCGGGGGCACAAAGCCCTCATGGTTTGAGCAGAGAGCCAGCCTGAGGGCTCCAGCCGGGGAAGCAGTGGGCACCAGGCCCCAGGGGTCAGTGAGCTGTGGAGGGCTGGGTTTGTTCCTGGGGTGGCAGGAAGGGCATCTTTGTGTAGAGATGTGGGAGCCGGAGCTGCTTCACAGGGTCACCTGGTGCTATGTGGAGCAGGCCTGATGGGCAGCATGGAAGCAGCGAGGACGTTGGGCTGGGGCCTCTGCTGGCCCCGAGGCCCATCATGAGGCCTTTCCTTGATGGGGCCACCGTGGGCCACTCGGGTCTCTGAGCAGATGGCTGTGAGAGGACAATTCATTGGGCTGAGGACAGAGACCCTCATCTCTACCCACAGGGTCCAGCCTGGTGGGGGTCATGCTGTGTGAGAAGGTAGACAGGTTACGTGCTGGGTCCTGCTGCGTCTGGGTCCCCTTCCTCTTGATCCCCTTAGCAGGGCCTTTAGTGACAGCTGTGCCTCCTCTGCGTCTCTCCTGTGCACAGGAACTGACATCACCCCGTCTCATCAAGAGCCACCTCCCCTACCGCTTCCTGCCCTCTGACCTCCACAACGGTGATTCCAAGGTAACTGCCATGCCCTCCTCCCCTCCGTTTCACTGTCCTCGGCAAGAAGGGCCCAGGCCCGTGCAGTCACACCATAGAATGCCACCTGCCGGTCCTGGGTTCCCTTTGGAGAACTCGGCCACCCTGGATCCTGGGGCTGCAGCACTTGCCTGCGTCTTAAGTGGGTTTGCCTCCGCTTTGGGCATCCGGGTGGCCTGAGAGCAGTGCTCATCGCCACCAGCGTCCTCCTGGCTGTCGAGCCTCCTCCAGCCTGTGGTTTTCATCACCAGCATCACACTGTAACTTTTCCGTCTTGATTTTAAAAGTAAAATCCTCGGGGTTGGGGATTTAGCTCAGTGACAGAGCACTTGCCTAACACGCAAGGCCCCGAGTTCGGTCCTCAGCCCTGAGAAGAAAAAGGTAAAATCCTCAAGTACTTATCCTGGCAGTTACGGACCAGAGCTTGCAGACACAGCCATAGTGAGAAACTGTGCAAGGTCCCCCTAGACGCAGCAAGTGGAGTTGCATCAGTGTGCGGGTGGCCTCACCATGTTCCTGCTGCTCATAGGTCATCTACATGGCTCGAAACCCCAAGGACCTGGTGGTGTCCTACTACCAGTTCCACCGCTCCCTGCGGACCATGAGCTACCGAGGCACTTTCCAGGAGTTCTGCCGGAGATTCATGAACGACAAGCGTGAGTGTCTCCGCCTGTGCTGGGGTAGGATGCTGAGGGTTAGTGATCCCTGGACGCACGTGCTGCACGGCTCCCCTGACTTGAGCGCTGCTCTGAGATGCTGGAGCTGTTTGTCAGGGTGGGTCCATGGGACTCCAGCACCCTTTTCCCTACCACCCCACAGTTATAAACCCCTCCTTCCTCCTGGGGGTCGAGCCAGGTGAGAGTAAGGATGGCAAACTTGGGCCACCCACGTACCGCCGCTCCTGTGATGGGGCCAGAGAGAGGCTGCAGCTAGGCGTGACCTTCACGTAGCCTTCAGCAGGACTTCAGGGTAGAGCCCACGTGCCACAGTGCCCCGTGTAGAATGCTGGTCCCCAGGGAGCAGGGCGGGCAGGGCTGAGTTTGCGTACACTGCTGCAAGGCCCCTTCTGACCAGGGGTGAGACTTGGGACCCACCTCGCTGCCCTGCCAGGTAGGGTTAGGACAGGGAAGACGCAGCCTCGTTTCTCCCAGCTTGCTTCTTCACCCTGTCAGGCCACTGTCCCCTTGGAGTGGTGGCTCCTTAGTACAGATGTGTACCCACCTTCCCCAGGGACTCCAGACACCAGCAGGTGGGTGCTTTGGGCTGTGCACCCAGTGGTCTGGAAACGACCAGAGCCTCCCTTGATTACTCCACCCAGGGCAGAAAGCACGCTTGCTGTTTTATTTCCAACAGAGGTAACTTTTGGGCAGTTGTAGGTTTTGCAGGAAGGTTGTGCAACAAGGTCAGGGTGACACATGTGACAGAATCCAGGAATATAAAACTGAGTGTATCCAGAGCTCAGGGCAGCGGGCCTGGAGCCATGCATCAGGCCTGGGTGCAGATGAGCCCCTGAGTGTGCTGCTGGCTTGAGAACCCACAGGAACCCAAAAGTTCTGAGTGGTTCTGTTTCCTCCTGTCCAGTCTTTGCTTCAGCTGTGCCTGCGTGGCAGGGCCCTGCTGGACCAGGAGCAGGACCTGCAGCGCTGCTCCTGGGGCCACCTCAACCTGCCTGCCTTGGTGCAACCTGCCCAGTATCTGAGTGGCCCTCACTATGTGACGACCCCAGCGATAATCACTTTGGTCTCAGCATGTGCCCCTGCCCAATAGAGCCACAGTTACAGAATCTGCCGTGTTCAGGTCACTGCTCAGCCAGAGTGGGCAAAAGTTGTCCTGATGCAGACCTCTTGCCCACCAGCTCGAAGCCACACTGGCCCAGGTCCCGTAGGAGCCTGTTGAAGCTCCGCTCCTGTGGTGCAGACATAGGGAGCGTAGGCTTTTCCTCTCTGCTCCAGGTAATGACGAAGCTGGCGACTGAAGTGCATAGGGAACCTGAAATGGTGCCGTTTCCACCTCCCCAGTTTTTGAGGGTTTCCTTGAGGATTCTGGATTCATGCAGCGCTGTGCCTATGCCAGGGCCTTGTGCCTCATGTGAGCCTCCTGCCACCACCCCGCCCATAGCGACTGCCCCTGCTCTGTGCTTCCCCGGGGCTTTGTGCTCCTACTGGCCACCTGCTGACCGGGTGTGAGGGTGCTGCTGAGGGTCTACCCAGTGCTGCGGACCGCAACTTGAGCCCTCAGCCCTGTCACGTCTCCAGGGCATCCAAACGCTGCCCAGGTACGGGTGTGCAGAGAAGCCTGCTCAGAGCACAGGGCTTAGGGGTGTCCGGTGGCTTAGCTGCAAAGACTGCTGCGCCCTGGCCTGCCATGCTCACCCTGTCCCTTCTCCACAGTGGGCTATGGCTCCTGGTTCGAGCATGTGCAAGAGTTCTGGGAGCACCGCCGGGACGCCAACGTGCTCTTCCTGAAATACGAAGACATGCACCGGGTGAGTTGCCGGGAGCCGCGTCCCAGGGCACTGCAGCTGCCCATGAGGGTGTGAGAGGGCTTGGGGCTGCGTGGAGTAGAGCAGCCTTGTTGAGCTGTCCTCGACGGCTCTGTCACACCCTGCTTCTGTTTGTGCGTCCTTTTGGCCCCACCTTCAAGCTGGATCCCTTCCCAGCCATTTCTGCTCAGCTCTGCCTGACTCTGGCCCCTGCCTGCATCACCTACCTGGCCTTCAACCCAGTCCTCAGCATAATAGCAACTGCACCCAAAGGCGATGACAGTAAATTACTGTCAGGCCATGTCCCTTGTCAGTTTCGTCCCACTCTAGGCCATCACCAGACCCCTGCAACAGCCCACGGGTCCCTGCGAGCCTTGACTTGGACCGACTTCCTTTCTGTTCCTCGGTCCTCTTCCATTTCAAGGTCTTTACATTTTCTCTGCCCCATCCAGAATGTTCTTCAGATATCCATGTCACCCTCTCTCCTCTTTCGGGCTTTGCTCATCTGCCACGCTGTCAGCAAGACCTCCCTGTCCCCTCCCCTCCCCAGCACCCCCCTCTTTTTATTTACAGGGTATCTTGTGCACTGTAGTCTTTCCTTGGAGCAGACCATCAGGGTGGGCTTTCGTCTGCCGTTTTTTAGAATTTTTTTTTAAGAGAGGGAGAGAGTGAAAGAATATCAGTTCTGTTTATTTTTGTGAGCTGGTGGCCCTGCTATGGGGAAGGGCTTGCTGCATTTTTCCACGAGAAGCCTCGTGTAGGCTGTTCTGTCAGGCCCCAGCCTGTGCCCCTGGTCTCTGCCCCGCAGCACAGTGCGTCCCTGGTGGCATGCAGGCTGCCACCTGGACTGGCAGAGAGTCCAGCTTCGTGTGTTCTATGAGGCATGCCGTGCCAGGCGGGCCAGGGCTGAGCAAAGGAGTGTGTTTCCTGTTGCGTTCTGTGGAGTACAGGTGGTTGGTGTGGGGATTGGAGCAGGAGGGTGACCACAGTGACATTAGAGATGGGCCTGTGTGGAATCGGGAAACATGGAGGAGGAGTGGTTCTGGGCGAAGATAAGAGGTCATGCTTGGCTTGTGGGACCCCAGCATGGAAGGTGGGCCTTTAGCTCAGGGAGGAGCCAGATGGAGATTCAGAAGTAACAGGACAGTGAGTGGTGTCCTTCTGCCTCCCAGGGCCCTGCCCTCACCTGTCCCTTCCCACAGGGACTCTAGGCTGGACCCTATGAATTTGGGGTCAGTGGGCATCAAAAATCATGCTGCAGAGGATGGAGTGGTGGCTCAGCGGTTGGAGTGCTTACGAGGCATGCATGAGGACCCGAGTTCAAACCCCAGCACCACAGGCACAGCTAAGTGTTGGAGAAACAAAGGCCAGATGAAAAAATAAATAGAATTGATTTTCTCTCTCTCATACTCTTGCCCTCTCTCTTAAAAAAACAAAACAAAACAAAACAACAAAGAAGGGGGAGCACTGCGCATTTGTCCCGGCAGCTCCGGTCCTCTGCTCCTGCACCTGAGTGCTGAGCTGCACAGGGGAGTGGTGCAGGAGGCACCCTGCGTTTGCCACTGCAGCTCCGGGGTCTGCTGCTCCTGCACCTGAGTGCTGAGCCACACGGGAGCAGTGCAGTGGGGTGGCGGGTGGAGGAGGCACCCTGCGTTTGCCGCGGTAGCTCCGGGTCCTCTGCTCCTGCACCTGAGTGCTGAGGCCTGTGGTCCAGATGGGCTAGGCCTCGCCTCTGCAGGGTGCGACCTTCAAAGCTTGTCTGCGTGCAGGGGAAGGGCCTGTTGGTGAGTCTGCTGGTGCTTCCTGTAGGTGCCCGGGTCGTGGGTGAGGAAGCAGGCTGTGGGGTCCTTCAGCCTCCCTGGAGCCACACTCACAAGAGGCAGGGCTGAGCCGAGCTTGACTTCCCTGCCTCCTGGGGCAAGGATGGGGTGGTAGAGGGCAGTGTGGACCAAGCCCGACTCCGCAGCTGGCCTGGAAGCTGGAGTTGGATGGCTCATGACCCCTTCTGGCCTCGGTGAATGGGATAGTGGTGTTCCCACCCCAGCAGCACTGCATCTGGCCTCACTCCGGAAGTGTCTGCTGTTCTCTGTACTTTTTTCTTGAGGTGTAACTTACCTATAGTAAATATACAAATCATAGTGTACAGCTTGGCAGCTTCTGTGTGTGACCTCAGTGTAACCACCCATTTCCAGAACGTTCTAGACTTTCCAGAGGTAGCAGTCCCTGACCTTTCTCCCCTGGACTTCCTGCTGCCTGCTTCTGAACCCCATGTAGCATGAGTCACACCGTTGCTGTGGCGTGCGGCTTGTTGGGCTTAGCCTCAGATCTGTGGGTTCACATCTGTGTGTGGCACGGCTTGTCCTCGTCCCATCTCTGCAGTGTCCCTGGCAGTGTGGGTGCTCCCCGGTTTGCCCGTGGTGTTGAGCCATTTCCTTCTTGGGGAGGCTGGGTAGATGTCAGTGCTCTGGTTTCTGGGAGCTGTTCCCAGGGTGGTTTCTGGGGTGCTGGGCCTATCTGCCATCTGGGACGTAGAGTAGGAGCAGCCCCCACCCAGGCTGGCGAGGACTCCCTCCCGATGGCAGGGAGAGCCCAGCCAGGCAGCTGCGCAAGCTCCTGTCACTCAGGCAAGGGACTGAGAACCTTTCAACCCCAACCGCCAGGGAGAAGAGTGCAGATTTTGCGGAGCTTATGAAATCTGAGCTTTGCCTACCCTGCTTCCAGGCATCCCTCTCCCCTTTCCTGGGCCTCTCGGGGCAGGGTGGTCAGGCCTTTAGAGTTGAGACCTCCTGCCATGTTGGGGCCAGCGAGCCTGTCTGGGTGACTACGTGGTGCTCCTCGCGCAGTCAGCGCGTCAGCTCGCTTTTCAGTGGCTATGAGGGAATGCACGAGGCGGGGTGTTTGAAGAAGTTTATTTGCTTGCTCTTTTGAGACAGGGTCTCGCTAAGTTGCTGAGGCTGGGTTTGAACTTGCAATCTGCCACAGCCGCTGATAGCTGGGATTACAAGAGTGTGCCACTATACTTGGCTTAGCTCCCATGTGGAGGTTCAAGGGCATGGTTCCTGGCTGGACTCTGGTGCGGCCTCGCGACAGTGGTGAGAGAGCACATGTGGTGAGAGGGGAAATATGAGAGATTTAGGGGTCAGGCTTGCTAACAAGCCTTTTGCTAGAACTGACTGGGGTCCCGGGAGAACACCATCAGTTCCTCCTAGGCAGAGCACCCTCATGACCTAATTTCTTGCTCCTGGGGACACTCAGGTCAGCGGCTTCAGCCGCTGGTTGGCACGTGACTGTTCTTTTCCCAGAAGCCTCAGTCATGGCCTGGGATGTCTGGATCCCACTTGTAGGGATCACCCATTGCTCATATCTTATTCCAGCGCGAGCTCAGGGGCTCCTATGTCCTCATGTCCCCACTGCCTGCTGCTGCCACTCCATTGTAGGTTGTGAGTGCCTGGCACTGGGCCAGGTGTCCAGGTGTCACCCTGCTCCACCCATGAAGTGGGTGTTCTCACCAGGTGTGGCCAGATACCCTAATGATGACCAGGTGGCCAGTGCCTGGCAGTGCTGGGACTGACCCCAAAGCAAGCGCACTCCAATGTGCTGTGAGGCTGCTTGCTGCAGCCACTGGGGTGGGTGCTCTGTCCTGGCGACAGGTGGGGAGTGCTCCAGCCAGGAGGCTGCGGCTCCAAGCTTGGCTGTGTACCAGCAAGTGCTGTCCTTAGCTGGACACAGGCTTGTGGAGATGTCAGTGCGCTCTGTCCCGGGAGGATCCTGCTTCCTGCTGACCCCCGCAGCCTGTCCATTGGCCGATTGCCACATCTCCTTGCAGCATCTTCTCTCTTGTGCTTCTCTTTTTGGAGCGCGCCTACGTGGTGTGCTGGGGCTGGGACCCAGGGCCTCGTGCGTGCCAGGCAGATGGCGCACCCCGAGCAGGCAACTCCACAGTGTTGCGGAGCTTTCTCCTTCAAGGCTTGGGAAAGATGCGTTGAAGAAGTTCAGCCGGATCCGCTGAGGGCTGCTTGGAGGCTTCCGCTGCTCATTTGCCTCGTGAGCCTTGAGAGAGGACACCACCTCCAGCGTTCCCCAGCGTGCAGCCAGGTCACAGTTGGATGGGCTGTGGAGGCCCCTCAGTGTAGGCAGAAGGTGGCACTGGAGAGGCGGGCAGGAAGCACCCCGTTAGGCACTGCGCTGGCATTTTCCGTGGGCGTGGGGCAGCACCATCTCGCCTCCTTCCGGCTGCCTTCCTCAGGGAAGTGGGCTGGGGCCTGAGGGGCCTCCTGGCTCTCCTGGGGCCAGTCGAGTCAGTGGCTGGGTGGCGGGAGGAAGGGAGCCTGATGATCTTGCCTCTGAAGGCCATGTCTACGTGACGCTCAGCAGTCTGTGGAATTCCCTTCTGCTCTCCCGTTACCCACGGGCCGTGCCAGCAGAGAGCCGAGTGCCCCCGGCAGCTTCCTAACCGCCTGTTTCCTTCTGGAGGAGGTGGACCTGGACATGAAGTGAGGAAGCAGCGAACTCAGTCCTGAGTGTCATCCGGCCCCGGAGCCATCTGCAGTGAGAGACATCGCCCCGATGGCTGTTCTTCCTTGCCCTGTCTTTCAGGACCTGGTGACCATGGTGGAGCAGCTGGCCCGGTTCCTGGGTGTGTCCTGTGACAAGGCCCAGCTGGAGTCCCTGAGCGAGCACTGCCACCAGCTGGTAGACCAGTGCTGTAATGCAGAGGCCTTGCCTGTGGGCCGGGGTACGTGTCGCCTTCTCTGCCTGGGGTCCTCCTTCCCCTCTTCTGGTACCCTCAGGCTGCCTGGACCATCTCTCCCCTTCACAGTGGTGCTTTGCTGGCCTATGCCCTCTGCTTTGCCAGGGGCAAGGTGGTCACTTGCCAGCCAGTGCCCACTGGAGGCCCATATGGTGCTTGAGCAGTGGGGTGCTGCGCCCGCTGGCCTCTGTCCCAGTGAGCAGCTGCTGGGGACATTCTGGCAAGATGCTTTCAAGTAAGGAGCCTCCAGATGGCTGGTGTCCAGTGTCCCCTAGAGCAGCCCCTGGGGACGGCTTTGGTGCCATGAACTGTCAAAATGGAAGGTCTGCCGAGGCATTGTTCTGCCTTTGCCTGGTTTGAGGACGAGTGAGCGGAGGCAGATGGGATGGGTTCCCAAGTGAGGAGGCGCTGCCCTCCTTCCTTCACCCAGGGACCTTGACCAGTGTCTTCTGGGTACAGGGCACACAGATGAGGAGCAGCCCACCCTTGGGGTGAGTGAGTGTGTAGGCAGGTGCTCATGGTGATGGCCTGGTAGGTGGCCCAGGGAGGCAGGTGGCATTGAGTGGGGTGCAGCAGGAGATGAGAAAGGTGCTCCAGGCAGGAGGCCTTCCGAGGCTGTCTGGTTTGCTCTTCCTGCCCTTAGGGGCACAAGGCATTCTACACTGCTTAGTAGTGGGGAGTTTGGGCACTAAAACCCCCAGGAGAATCCCAGGGAGGTGGCCATGGCCACAGAAGCCCCTTCCTGGTAAGTGTCACGCTCATCTGTGTGGGTGGTGTAGACCTGAAGCTGGGCCCAGCAGTGCGAACTGCAATTTGACGGGGTGAGAGGCTCCCGGGTGGCCCCAGAGCCACAGATGAGTCTTCCACAGGCGTGCAAGCTGGAATGAGATGTTACCGGGTGGCGAAGACAAGCGCTGGGCTCAGGCACAGCTTGGCTGCCTCTTGGGCGTGACTTCTGTCAGCCCTTGAGTGTCTTCAGCTGCTTGTCTTTCCTGGGCAAGGTGAGTAGTGGCTCCCGGGAGGAGGTGCTGGGCAGGGACCTGGGCCACGCCCTGCTAGGCCAGCCCTCTGCCGCGAGCCCGCCGGCTGTCGGGAAGTGGCGGAGTGTCCCTGTCCCGCTGCGTCTTCACAGGTGCTTCTTGTTTGACTTTGTTTGCTGCTTTTAGTTTTGCTTTGCTGTTTTGTTGCCGTGGCGTGACTCCGTGACTCCGGAGCACCCCTCTGGGCCATGCCCGGTGACGGGAGGACGTGCTCGTGTGCTCCTGACGTGTGTGCTTTGCCATTGTCCACCTTGGTTTTGCTTTATTTCAGTTCTGTGGTTTTGTTTTCTTTTAGCACATTGCCTCTTTGCTCAGAAGATCTCCTTGAGCTGGTGAGAGCGCAGGGCTCGGGTAGCCAGCCGCATTGCTTAAATTTGATTCATATCACAGCATAATTGTCTTGATTCCAAATCCTAAACCAGGTGGGTGACTCCTTCAATGAGCTCTCAGCTGCCTCAGCTGACAAAAATAATCATGGAAAAATATAATTATAGAGTGGTTGGTCGAGAAGCTTCTAAGATTGTCCTTTTGGTATCATTAGAGGGGAGCGAGAACGTTTTTCTTTATTTTTCTCTCTCCAACGCTGGTAGTTCTTCATTCCCAAGGAGCGCACCCTCGCTGTGCTGTTTTATTAGCTCAGCGTGTGCAGGGCTGCGGCTTCGCACCTGGGGCCCTGCCAGGATGAGTTGCAGCAGCGGGGGAGCAGCTCGCTCTGGGTTGAGCTCAGGAACTCTTGCTGCAGCGCACATTGTGCACCTTTAACACCCACGGGTGTTTATTCACTTTAAACTCTCCCCAGGGTATTTGAGCGTGCGCTTCCTGACCTGTCCCTGGACCCCGTCAGGAGGGCATCCTCCTTGCCATACTACGTCCTTCCCTTTGGATGATTTTTTTTTTCTTTTTCAAATTCTCCAGAGGCAAGTGGCATCTTGGTGGAGCCGTTGCGCCATGAGTGAGTCGTGTCCTGAGGACCCACACTCCACATGGCACCCGAGAACGTGCATTCCACAGATGGCATTTGCTCTCAGGTGTTTGCTAAGCCCCCACTATGTGCTGGGTCCTGTTACAGGTGCTGGGGAGTCAGCCGAGAACAAGAGGTAACATCCCTCCTGGCGGGCCTCAGGTCTGCAGCTCACAGGAGGAGTAAGTGGCAGAGGTGGTGTGGCCGCTTCACTCCCAGACCCAGAGGAAGCTGGTTCAGCTGCCACGCACAGTGGTTTCAGAAATACCTGGGACCCAGCTGTAGCTCAGATGGCCCATCCTGCCCGTAGACCAACTTCAGAGGGGTCCAGGGATAGATCTGGAACTTGAAGATGCATTCCGAGGCGTCGTTTGGTTTGGTAGCTGGGCTGCAGCAAGCAGGTGGTCTCATCACGTTGTGCTCTGGCTTGTGTTGCAGGGAGAGTTGGGTTGTGGAAGGACATCTTTACCGTGTCCATGAATGAGAAGTTTGACCTCGTGTACAAACAGAAGATGGGGAAGTGTGGCCTCACCTTTGACTTTTATTTATAGTAGCGGAAACAGCGGCTTGCATGCTCTCAGTGCCCAACGCCCTGCTAGCTAAAGTCCGTATGCATTCATTTAGTCCTTGCTGGACGCTCTGGAAGCAGCGTGTAAACAACGGGAAGAACCCAGCGGAGACCCGAGAGGGTGAGGACTCCCACCCAGAGCGGCCGTCTCGCCCTCAGCGTTTCAGTCCTGGTGGCTGTGCCCACCGTAAGTGTGACACCTGCACGACAGGCAGCCATGTGCCGCCCTGCAGACCCTGTGCCACTTACCGTGTTTTATAGAGCTTTTCACTGGAAATCTGAATAAATGTCACTAAACCAAATAAAGTTCACTTTCGGGGAAGCAAGAGTGAGCCATGCCTGGATGGCAGGAGGATCTCAGGGTTGCCTGAGGCACAGCCTGGTCTGCGATGCTGAGAGCGGTGTGTGTGGGAAGCCGGGAACTGGCTGGTTCTGGTGGAGGTGGGTCCTTCCAGCCTTCCCAACCCCAGGCCAGGGCAGAGGATTCTGCAGAAGCTTCCACGGGGGGCAGCCTGGCCGACGCAGTCATAGCATTGGAAAGCCGTGAGTGGGGAGTCTGCCAGAAAGAGGCCCAATGCGCTTGGCTTGAGCTCGGCCCGCAGCCTGACCTCCCCTTCCCTGAAGCAGGGGCACCCTTACCTGGCAGTCAGGTGCTTCGTAGCACACTTCTAAAACCCCAGGCCTTACACTCAGCCTGTTCTGGCTGTCCCTGAGGCTGTGGCCGTGAAGTGTCTTGCAAGGTGAACATCCTCGTGAACTCACGTGGGGTTGGCGAGCACCCTTGTCCGTCCACCCCGTACCTGGGTACATCTGCAGGAGCAAAGGCGATATTTTCATTTCCCCACCACCCCCTTAATTTTCTGGCCCAAATTTGGCTGGGGAAGTGATGGAGATGGCCAGATGCAGGCAGCGGCTGCTTGGGGGCTGTGGTTGTCCCCGACTCACGTGGGGTCACGCTGCGGAAGGCCCTGTGGCGGGGCTGTCTCTGAAGCAGGTGCAGCTAGAGCTCGTGGGTCCGTTCCCACAGGAGAAGCTTAGATGGGGCCGGGTGCCTGGCGCTGCACAGTGGTGGCAGCAGCACTTTTCCGCGTGTCTGGGAGGGAGGCTGCTTTCTGTGAAATTTCATTTCTATTTTTCTATTTTTAGTACTGGATGGATGTCACTGAGCACCACACATGACCCTTCTGTGCTTGCTTGCATCTTTAATAAAGACACTTGCCCTGCCTCCTGTTGTGTGTGTGTGCTGGCGGGTGGACGAGGGTCCCTGTGGGTCCCTTTGGCATTTGGGACAACAGGAATGGGCACCCATTGATGCCCATTCCCTGGGGCTGGCTGTAGAGGGAAACAGGCTTTGACGAGAGCAAACCAGGCTGCTGAACTCGGGAAGCTTCCAAGGGTTGAATCCGCCCCTCATGCCCCGTCCCCTTTTATAAACAGGTGGAAGGGAGGGGTGGGTTCGGGAAGAGAAAATGGTGGAGATTTGGGTGAGCCTGCGGTCTGGGCCCTCCACCTCTGCAGTCTGCCTGCCTGGCTGAGTCACCACTGTGTGGGGTGCGACAGTCTTCCCCCCATGAAGTCCGAGGCCATCTGCAGGATCCTATGGAAGGAGTTAGACATTGTTTTTCCTGAGCAAATGCGAGCTGTCTGGAAGACGATTCCTACTTCTAAGTGAGCAGCTTCCTCTAGGCCTTGGGTGTTGCCGGTGCCTGGTTAATTCATTGTGTGTCCCTCCTGCTACACCCTGCAGTCTGCCCTCTGTCTCTCATCACCTCAAGTCAGGCAGTGCGAAGCTCAGGGAGGCCAAGGTGACCATTGCGGTGGGCTCACTGCTCACCCCGCATCTGCTCTGCCAATGTCCCCTCATTTCACTGGGTCTTCGTCCACTAGAAACTTGAGCATCTGCTCTGTACAGGCCCTATGTAAAGCAGCAGCAGTGAGACGGAGCCCCCTGGCACTTGTGTCCCTGAGGGTAGATGAGTTGGTGGTGGGACCTGAGACGGGCTTGGGGTCGAGTCTGCCGGACCTGAGACGGGCTGGGGTCGAGTCTGCTGGACCTGAGACGGGCTGGGGTTGAGCTAGTGAGCAGGCAGTGTGGGGCCGGAGGCAGCGACGTGGAGAGCCTGGCCGGGGGCAGTGTGCCTGTGTTCCAGTGCTTGCGGCAGGAGCTAGTGTAGGGCCTTCTAGGTTGTGAGATTTGGGTTTTGTACTAAAAGGAAGTTGTGGGTGGCTTATTAGGAGACTCCACCGGCTCTGCATTATAGGAAGCTCCAGTGGCTGGCTGTAAGGTGGCTTCAGGGCAAGGGTGAAGGTCATGTGCTGTAGGGGTCACTCGCATCATGGTGCACACAGGGACCGCATGAGGACGTCTCTGAGGTTCCTCACCTCACAGTCCATGGTCTCAGCATTTGTGTGCAGGGTACGGAGAATCATCTGCAATTCCCGCCTTGCTCCCTCTGAGCTGTGACAAGGGAACATCAGCCAGGGCACAAGGCAGGCCTGAAGGATGGCTGGTGGGGGCCGGGGGCCCTGCAGGGTTGCAGGCGGGAGCCTGACCAGGCAGAGGGCTGAGGTGCCCCCGTGGTCCCCAGGGTGCAGGTCAGCAGTTGTCCTTTACCTCACAGTCCTGCAACATTGAGCTCGTCGGGGGACCAGCAGAGTTGCAGATATGTATATATATTCTTGCTGAGTCAGAGCCAGAGCCTCCCAGGCTGGGGACCATCTCTGTTGCCCTGCTCTGACACCAGGCGTTTGGAGCTTGTCCTGTTTTTCCTCCTGGCACTATTGGTCACCTGAAGAGGGACCAGCACCGGTTCTACTGCTCCCCACTGGAAGCAGGTGTCAGTTCCTCTGATGTCATCATGCGCAGGATGGCAGTTCTCTTTGTCCTGCTCACTTGCAGAATGGCCATAACACCACCACTGAGACAGGTCACTTTGGACCCTTACGCACAATCCACAAACGCCTACCACGGCTGCCCTGCCAGCCAGCTGGTTCCGTCCAGCGGTCATGGCAGTTGCCAGCTCACAGCTTTAGTTTCCATGGCAGAGGACTGTGAGTGTGACTTGTTGGTCACAGCACTGTGGAGGAGTGCCGCTTGGCTAGAGGCACTGCTGCGTGCACGCCCTGTTCTGGCAGGTATCTGGGACAGCTTTGGCCCACCTTCCTGGCTGGGGACATGCTGGTGCTGGAGGGCTTCTGGTGTTGTACCAGCACCGTCTGCGTGGCGTTTGGCCACATCCCTCCCCACTCAATGTCTCTGCAGCTCTGCAGTGCATTTTAGCACAGGGATGGCACTTTGCTAGGAATGGCCTCGGTGACACCCTCAGCTGGATGCCCAGTCCCTGATGAGCTGGCCATCTCTGGACACTGGGCAGTCCTCTAGCTCCAGGCAGCTCTGTCTCTGAACTTGGGATGTTCATTTCCCTACCCTGGGACACACCCCTGCTGCTCCATCTGGGAAGCTCCCCTCTCCTTCATTGGACTGCTGTCCCTTGGGTTACCTGCTTTCCTCTTTGTGCCCATGTCCTGCAGCTGTGTCCCTGGTGGGATGCAACGCCCTGAACAGCAGCTGTGCTGTCTTCTGCTAGGTCAGAAGCTAAAGTCATTTTAACATATCCCATGGGATTATTTACATTATCTTCAGGGACTGGAATAGTCCATTTGACTTACTATTACTTCAAGTAACAATATCCTGAAGTAAATCCTGCTCATAATAGAGAATGCAGCACCAGGTAGCTTATTGTAGAGATTTGATCTGGAACCAGACTTCGGTTAGTTGGAGGCATGGCTTGTTAGTCAGATGGCACGTGAGCAGCACCTAATGAATGAATGGCATCTTAGTCCTCAGAGCTGATCTCGTCCGCTCTGCCCACCCTGTGTCTTCTAATTGCTGCTCTGGGTTGACTGGTGGAGGCTGCATCTTCCAGACCAGGCCCAGGCTAGGCACCCATCACATGACACCCCACGCCCTGGTCTTTGCCCCAGTTCTCACGACTGTTCCTTTACTGCACATGCTGTGAGCCCTGCTCGTTTCTAAGGTGCAGCCTGAAGGTTCCTGGCTTTCTCAATGTAGGCTGGATTATGGGGTGGACTGTCCAGGTGCCTTTGCTTTTCCCACCTTGCCTCTGCATCTGTCCTTAAGCTGAGGGGACATGGTGCCTATGGAGCTGCTGGGACCCCTCCTTGGGCACACCTGTCTCCCTGTTCCCTCATCTCTTGGCCTTTACTGAGCAGCTCCTAAGGCCCAGTGCTGAGTGCTGGGGACGCTGCTGTGGTCATTCTCCCCACCATTCCTTTCCGTGGGGCTCTGCTCTGGGTCATCCCCCACATCAGTAAGGAAAGGGACCTGGTGGGGAACAGAGGAGGCTCTGGAGTCCAGGTGCTGTCTCAGGCTGGCCATGTGACTTGGGCAAGTTACCTGCTCTCTCAGCCTGACCTCAGGTCTGTCACGTAAAGGTTTTGCAGTGGGCAGTCTCTCAGGTCTCTAGTCAAAGTCTTCAGTTTGTGGCTAAGGGACTGTCCCCACCTCTGCAATAGGAGCAGCAGTAAAGATCGACCACTGCGGAGATTGGGAGCAGATGACCTCGGGGACACAGGGAGACTGCTTGTGTGGGAAGAATGGCAGGAGGTGGAGGGTGCACACAGTGGGTGGGGAGAGAACACACCATGTGAGGGCCCACAGCAAGCTGCCCAGAATCACACCTGTTCAGTTTCCAGGACCACAAGGAGGGCTCTGTTCATCTTAATGTGAAGAGGTCTCAGTCCAGGTCTCCTGGAGCCTTCGATGACTCCTTAGTGTGGCCAAATTGTCTCATGACTTTGCTGCACAGAGGAGCTGATGAAGCCAGTGACTTGTAGCCCAGGAGGGATGGACCAGCAAGAGAATCAGTCACAGAAGCACCTGCCACACAGCTTGGCCTGCAGTCACTGTCTCCAAGGCATGCTGAGCTCTTGCCAAATCTGCATATCAGATGACAATTTGATTCGCACACTTGGATCCCTGCGTGCTGGTTGGCACAGAGCATCTGAGCTGCAGTCCTTAAATCTGTCTCCTGCCACGAGGAAAGGAGCTGTGCTCTATTAAAAGCAGTTCTAAAAAATCAGAGAATGCTAAGTGTGTCTATGACATAAAAATCAACCAGAAAATTCATTTTATCTGTTTTGAAGTTGTCATCTTTACATATATCCACGGTATTGGGCACCAGCTGGGAACCAAAGTCTGAAGCCATCTTTCTGCGAGGCCATCTCTGCAGAAAGACAGACTTCATTGGAGCCCAAGGGACTGGACTCCAGTCTGTGCATCCCCAGAAAACCTCAGTGTGCAGCCCAAAGTGCCTATTCCTGGGTTCCAGTCTCTCCGTCCCCCCTTTGCAGTCTGTAGTGCACCCAGTTTCCGGAGGGGAGGCAAAATCTCTCTCAAAGAGGTTGGCAGCTCTGAGCCCATCTCACTCTGACTTGATGGCGATTTTGGCCCCCCCCCCCGCCCCGTGCCCACCTGTGCTGTTCCCTCTGCCTGAGATGCCGTTCCTCCACTTACCCCGCTTACACTGATTCGGGCTTTGAGCTTGATGCAGGGTGTGGGGGCTGCAAGCTGCACTTTGGTTGATACCGCAGCTCCCATCACAGAGCTGGCACCCAGTGAGTGTCTGCCAGGAAGTGTTGGGAGGTGAGGGCTGTGTGTCCCTTTTGCTTTCCCTAATGTCACGAAAGTAGCCCAGAGGCCTTGGTCAGTGGAGCCTGGGTGGTCATGAACTGCCGGATCCGGCCCAGCATTCTGCTGCCCTCTGTGGCCCCACACACCCCCCCTCCCAGCCCTACCCGTCTAACGTTGGCCTCCCTGGAATGTCTTCCCTGCTGCTGCTCCTTTTCTTTTCTTTTCTTCGTGCTGAGGATCAAATCCAGGACCTCGTGAATGCTAAGCACTTGCTCTGCCACTGAGCTGCATCCCCGTCCCCTCTATTTCCGAGTGCTGCCTGTCCATGTGCACCCCCTGCCTTGTGCTGGTTTTAAAACACAATCTCCAGCAGGCCAACTGTAAACAAATCTGGGGTCACTGACCACTGTCCTGTCACACGGAGGCCAAGACCATAGGAGGATCACCACTTCCAGAGCTGGTGAGCATCTCTGTCCTGGGTCCCACCACACTTGGGCTCTCCCAGGGGGAAGGCTGGAGGCGTCCTTAGCCCAGAGAGGGTGACTGGCACGTCCCCGCTCCCATCGCAGGACAAGGTGAGGCTGCATGTGCCTGCGGAGTGCAGGGTGCCAGGACTTGGAACCTTGAACTCTTAGTGAAAACCCCTGCGATGGGTGTTGCTTTACATTTGTCAGCCATTCTCTCGTTTCCTTCCCAAAGTAGATGTCTTCAGCCCCAAGCAGACGATAAGCAGCAGCGGTGCCTCATTTGTCACTCTGTCCCCACACTGTGCTTAGTACAGCACTCCGTTCCTATCAGGTAATCAATAAATGCTTGTTACCTAACTAAAGGCAAATTAAATGCTAAACAGCACTAATTACAAGCTGTTGCAAGATCCTGGCACTCGGCAAAGAGAATTACTTGTGATTGCCAGGGGCTCGCTTGCTGCCCAGGTGCACGGAGCAGACGAGTGTTCTTTTGTAACTGCCTCTCTGTTCCAGAGAGAGGCCATTCTTCTAAGATTGCTGCAATGTAATGTTGGAGGGCAGGATTCATTAAAATTCAAATGCCAGCATTCTACACTGTGGATCTTGTTCAGGAGCAAGATAAGTGGATTTGGAGTCCCGTTTCCATGACAGGAAACAACCAGCAACCATGAAGAGAAATTAGGAGTTTGATAGTACATTAGGACATTAAAGCGGAGTGCAAGTTTCTGTGGGGCTGTGCTGAGCTTGTGTCGAGTCTCGCTCAAAGTGGGATCCTGAAATAGACGCTCAAATGGCTCCTGTTTACAAATGATAATTGATTATTTGTAGTGACAACGCGCCATCGTGCAGTCGGGTTCCTGGCTGGCTGAGCGACAGCGAGCAACCATATCATCTGTCAAGGTGCGCATCTGACGGAGGAAGTGTCTCATTCAGTAGAGAAAAAACAACCACTGTAACTTTTCCAAGACAGCTACTTAGACCTCATTTGTTTTTATTTAATTTCTTTTTCCCTAAGGATAGCTAGGCAGTCTAGACTCCATTTTATGAGGCCACGGAAAGGACAGTGGTCTGACCTTCAAGGGTACTCTGGGCCACGTGCTTGCCTCTGCCCTCTTCATTAACAGACGGGGGGGGGGAAGCTGGGCCCTCAGTCTCAGGATTAGTCAGTCCCTGCTGCCCACTCACACAGAGGCCTGATCTCCATGCATCACGTCAGTAGAGACAACAAATAATCACAGGCTTCATCTTCCAGCCCCGTTGGAAAAACCACTTGGTACTCGAAGCCTGCAGGGTGGACAGAGGATTGCTGTCACATGAGTCTCCACGATCCCAGCTTTGACTTGATTCCCAAGGGGATCCTGAGCATAGGTACATTCTCTCCGGTTCCTCATGGTTGCTTTTTGAGATGGTATCAAAGGTCGTGGGCAGGATGCTGAAGGGTATCTTGGACAAGGTAGGAAGCACACCTCAAAATCCAAGCCTCCCTGTGAAAGCAGGGCACCCAGAGGGACCTCTGAGCTGGAATAGCACTTGCAGCAGACAGCAGTCTCACTGGGGAACTACGCTGTTGGAGCAGTGATCAGATGCAAATGAGGTGAATGTAGGCCCTTGTAAAAGAAAACGAATTCACTCTTCACTTGGAAGTGAGAAGTTCCCAGGAACGGGGAAACACCTTGGAGTGAAGATGTTCTTTAATAAAAAGCATCCCACGGCAAGTCTCACAACAGACTGGGCTAGTTGGTCGTTTAATCTAAATACAGTCATCACCTCTTCACTCTGGGGTTACATCCTAAGACCCCCAGTGGTGCTGGAAAGCAAGGATTGGACTGAATCTACATAAGCTTTGTTTTTTCCTACACATATGTACCCATGGAAAAATTTCAACTCAAAAATATCCAGAGTAAAGAAATCAACAATCGCTAATAATGAAATATAACCATAACAATACACTGTAATAAAAGTTATGTGCATATGGTCTTTTAGTCTCAAAATATCTTTTTTCCATGCTACTGGGGATTGAACCCAGGATTTTGAGCATGCCAGAAATGTGTTCTACCACCGAGCTGTACCTCAACCCTTTTATAAAAAATTTTGAGACAGAGTCTTGCTCAGTTGCCCAGGTTGGTCTTGAACTTGGGATCCTCCACTTCAGCCTCCCAAGTCAGTGGGATTACAGGTGTGCGCCACCACACCTGGCTCAGGATATCTTACTGTACTGTGCTGTTGTTCTTACAATGACATGTCACAACACCTGTGTGATGAAGTCGAGTCAGGGACTGGTGGTGTGCTGTAGCGCTGAGCTCCTGTGGTAAGGGTTTCTTGAACGCAAACACTGAGAGATCGTCAATCAGATGACTGCGATGAGTACTAAGTGACTGATGGCCGTGTGCTACCTACAGCATGGATACTCCCAACAAGGAAATGCTTCACATCCTGGGCAGGGTGGGGGCAGGATGGGGGCAGGATGGTGAATTATTTCATGAACTATTCAGAATGGTGTGCAATTGAAAACTTATGAATTGTTTTTTTCTGGAATTTTCTATGTAATTTCTTTTTTTGAGAGAACATTATTTTTCATCTGGTTTTTGTTTTTCCTTCACTTAGTTGTGTACGTGGTGCTGGGGATTGAACCCAGGTCCTCACATATGCCAGGCAAGTGCTCCGCCGCTGAGCCACCTCTCCAGCCCCTCCATGTAATATTTTTGTACCGTGGTTGACCATGGGTAACTGAAACCAGAGAAAGCAGAACTGCATAAGGGAGAGCTACTGTGCATGGAGAACATCAGCCCTGGGTTCAAGGAAATAAGCCAGGGTTCTTGAGTTCCCCAGGTTTTTGGCTATACTGGACCAGCTGAACACTGCTATGCTGCCCTGTTGATTTCAGGTAGGTTCAAAAGACATTAGGTCCCGACCAGAATACTGTTTGCTCACATGGCCAGATTATCAGAGTTTTCATCCAAAATTCTCCCTCAGAAGAATGCTACTTAAAAAAACTACAGTCCTTTCAAAGACTCCCACATAAAGGCTTGTTCTCATCCTTACTTTATTCTGAATAACAAGTTGTCCAATCTGGTTTTGAACAGGAGGATACCTGGGGGAGAGACAGAGGGGCAGAGGGGGTAGAGGTGCTGATTTGACGAGGATTAGTAAATTCCTAGTGGCATGTCATCACATTCTTCTTATGTTGGATGTATTAGATGTTATTTTAAATAGCTCTTCTAAAATGAACTCTAAAAACAACACAGTGAGATAATCCTAGAGATGATAAACAAATAGCCACAAAATGGTTTTTTTTTTTAAACTGCCCCAATGTTATGTGAATAGCCCTTATGAATCAGAGTTACAGAAGAAGAGAAAATGGGATAGCAGGAATATTTGAAGAGATACTGGGAGGCTGGAGAGGTGAATCAGCAGTAGAGCTCTTGCCTGGCACGCATGAGGTCCCAGGTTCAATCCCCAGCACCACGTACTCAACAAAGTGTCAGACGAATGAAAGTCACATGAAAAAATAAAAATTGCTTCTTTTTCTCTCTAACTATCCCTTCTCTCTTTAAAAAAAAGAAAGAAGGACATAATTAAAAGCAGAAGTAAGACATCTATTTGAAAGTCAGATATCAAAGAATCTAATAGAACGGACAAACTATTAACAGAAAGGAAGAGAGAGCTGTCATTGCAGGTTCAGGGTGACCAACCATCCTGGTTGGGCGCTGAAAGACTCACATCCTAGGAAACCCCTCATTTTCTGGCAAAAGGCAGCTGCTCACCCCAGGTCTACCAGACCTCCCACGAAGAGGGTGTTGGAAAGAATGTTAGGCCCATGTGTTTGACAACTAAGATGAAATGGACAAATTCTTTGGAAAATACAAGTCACCCAAACAGACCCAAAGAAATAGAAACAACCTGAACCAATTAAACACTTCCCACAAAGAAAACTCTAGGACCAAATTCCTTTGCCATTTTTTTAAACATTTAAAAAAAACCAAATTAACACAAATATTACAGAAACTTTGAGAGAACAAAAAAAGTAAAAGCAGTCTTTGGTGTGTTCTATGATAACCTTGATACTAAAAAGGGAAAAATTCTGGTCAGTGTCTCCCATAAGAACAGACCTGGGACTTAAATCTTTTCTGCAAAGGGCCTGATAGCAAATCTTTTGTCCTTTGTGGGTCATGAGATCTCTGTGACAACCTCTCAGCTCTGCCATGGAGTCTCTGAGTATCTAACAAGACCCTGGGGACCAATAAATGGACAGGCAGCCCAAACAATCTTTGCTTTTCCAATCCAGTGGCATATAAAATAGTTACTCTAGGAATTCAAAGTAGTTTCAGTGGTAAAAATTCATCACAGAAACTGAAGAAGAAAAACATTGAGTCCTTTCAATAAATGTAGAAAATGAGTAAAACTCGACACCTAACAAAAAAAAAATTTAAGTGAGATAAGACTAGACGGGAACTTCCTTACTCTGATGATAGATACCTACAAAAACAAAACCCCCAACTCAAAGGATATAGCATATCACGTGGTGAAATATTAGAAGCATGTAGGGAGACAAGGGTGTCTGCCACCACCACTACTCACACTGTCCTGGGGATCTTCATGCAATAAAGCAAGGGGAAAAATGTAAGGAGGATATAATAAAATACATTATTTGTAGATGACAACATTTGGTAAGTTGAAAATATAAAGTTGATTATTAAATTCACAAATTTAGGGGCTGTAGCGGTGGCTCGGCGGTTACAGCATTTGCCCAGCATGTACAAATATATGAGTTCAAACCCCAGCACCCACATACACAGCTAAGTGTTGGAGCAACGAAAGCCATGTGAAAAACTCAATAAAAAATGATTCTCTCTGTCTCTCTGTCCTCTTTTTTAAAAAATTAAATAAATTCACAAATTTATAAATCATTGGATTAAAAAGTCCATTTGCAAAATCAACAATATACCTATACCAGTGATGCAGAATTAGAATAGGAATTTTAAAAAGCAACATACTTCACGAACACTAAAAACCAGAAGAGTGAATAGACAGTCCCCAGAAGGGAGAAAATGCTAACGATACAGTTGATAAAGATTTAATATTCAGATTATATAAAGAACTCCTGCAGCTCAGCAAAAGGATAAACAACCTAATTTAAAAATGGACAAAGGACTTGAATAAACATTTCGCCACAGTAGATGTACAAGTGGCCAAAAAGCACATGAAAAGGTGTTCAACATCATTAGTCACTGGGCAAATGAGTATCAAGACCACAGTGAAATACCAAAAACTCAAAGCCCAAACAACAGAAAGAAAGTGTGGGTAGGATGGAGGAATTGGAGCCCTCATCTATTGCTGGTGGGAATGTGAAGGATGCGGCTGCTGTGGAGAACAGTTCAGCAGGTCCTCAAAGAGTCACGTTTAGGAATACAGGACCCAGTGATTCTCAGATACTTGTACGCCAGTGTTCACAGTGATATTACTGACTGTAGCCAAAAGGTGAAAACAGCCCAAGTGTCCATCAAGAGATGAAAGGGTAACCAGCATGTGTTGACTCCCCATGGTTTTTATTGTCCGTATTTTCTGGTGCTCTGACATCTGGGACCTTGCTAAGAAACAGCTGCCACTCCCGGGTTTAGCCACCTAGCAAGAGTTAATGACTGCCAAGTCCAGTTTTCATATGAAAGCTCCCCACTCATAGTTAATAACCCTGATTTCCTCCTCTCTTGCTTGAGCTCTTACTCTCCAGGCTGCAACCCTCTAAGGGACAGGTACCAGCTCCTGGACTCCAGAACCCTCTTTAATTATTCAAATTAGTCAGTGCTAAGCCTGCCAGCTTCCTTTCCTACTGAAACCACAAGAAAGGCTCCTGCCCACATCTCTCCTCATTCCCTCTGCCTCCTGACTGACCTCCTGACTGACCCTGGTGCTTTCCCAGGTAGCCCTGTGTGGCCACCTCTTTCTTCATGTCATTTGAAATGATTTTACATATGCAGAGAAATGCAAAGAAGACTAAAGACAGTATTAAAGAACAAAGTAGTTTTAGCATTTACAGGTACAGAATTCCTATAAGTCCAGATATCAGAGCACAAGAAAACACACAAGAGTAACAAAGTAAGTAACTGAAAACAAGCCCTATGCGGGCTGGTTACGATGCTTGCAATTGGTGTAAAGAACACCTCCAAGCGCAGGATGACCTGAACTGTGTCATCCACCTCTCCAGTATCTCAGCATGTGACCTCATTTAGAGACAAAGCCTTTAAAGAGGCAGTTAAGAAGTATCAGGGTCAGCCACGGTGCAATATGAAGGAAGTCCGGAGAAGAGTGGCTCCTAACACATAAGGGTAGGGGGAACCATGTAAAGACAGAGACATCCGCCACCCTCAAGCCAAGGAGAAAGCCCTCAGAAGAAACCAAGTAGATTTGGCCAGCTGAGCCCCATCAAGCTGGCTCCTGTGCTTTGTGACCATCCTTGATTTAGGGAGGAGAGTGAGATTAAGAGTGGTCCCAGTGGCCTTCTGTGCTATCTTAAGAAAAAGATTTCAACGCAGAGCAGTGCTGGAGAAGGTGGGAAGAATGGATGAATGGATTGCTTGTGTCCTACTGTGCCATTAGAACCAACAGGCCTTGCCAGAGCTCTGGATGAGGGGGATGGGGCAGTGGCCACTAAGGGCTAACAAGGCTTCCTAATTTGAGTGGTAGAGTGGGGGATGTGGGTGGCCCAAAGGCAGGGTAGGGCGCTCGTCTTCGTGGTCTCCAGTACACACCTGCGGAGGGGTCAATGCTGGTGAAAGCGACAGCCCGGAGCCTGGGAGGGATCCCGACACCCACAGGTCCCAGGATGCGCGCAGTGCAGAGGGGTGGCGGTGGCCCAGCCCAGAGCATCGGGTAGGAAAGTGCGATCTTCCGGTGGAGGGGAGGTTACAAGTAGACGAGACACGTGTGCCAACGAGCAGGAACCAGGTCTAATCGCCTCGCCTCCGGCCAGACTGAGCCTGAGTACGCGGCGACCCAAAGAGCGCGAGGACCGTGGGCTCTGCCGCAAAGTCACTGAGCTTTGAGCTGCTGGAGTCTGCTTCTCACAGAGGAGCACTGGCTTCCCCAGGCCACACGGGCCTCCTAGGTTCGCAGGACCGAGCCGCCCCCGACCAGGAAATCCACGTAACAGAACCCCACCGCCACGACGCCCGTCGCCACGACGCCCGTCGCCCGGTTCCCGCTCCCCTGGGAACGGGACTTCCGGCGGAAGTCCTTCCGGGGGCGGAGCCGCCGATCTGGCTCCGCCCCTCCCCCCAGCGGGCCTCCATTTGACCAATCGTAGCTCCGTTTCTTACCCGGGGGGAAAAACACTGTCCAATCGGCGAGGGTCCTCGTCGCTCGGCAACAGCGTCCTCAAGACGCGGGGTTGGCCCAGTCTCTGCTGCCCAGCGGCCTGGGGCCCGCGCGCTAGTGTGGCCCCGGCGAGGTGGAGGCGCGAGCAAGGCCCGGGTAAGGCGGCGCGGGCCTCGCCGCACGCTCCCCGCGCGCGTTTGGGCAGCGGGAGCCCTGGGCCGTGGAGGGGCCGGGCGGGCGGGCGGCGCCGAGCGTCCCGCAGCCTGAGACCGCCCGGCGCCGTAGCCCACCCGGGGACGCAGGTGGTGGTTCGTGTGCCCAGCACGTTCATGGAGCGGCTGCCTCTGCCTGGCGCGTCCTAGGCTCCGGGGCTGCTGTCCAGGGGGCGGGCCCTCTTCCCCTGCAGCAGCGTTGACGGTGGTGACGTCTTCCCCGGATCTGGAGGATCAGATGGCAATTGTGCCTCAAAGCTCCCCGGTTGACAAAGCGTTTCATGCCTGGCATTTATTCACACCTCACAGCAATCTTTTGAATACCATTGTTAACTCCATCTTATAGATGACGCCTGGAAATCTGTAAAACTTGTCCAGAGTCACACAACCAGAAAATTGCAAAGCCAGACTTCAAACTCATTTCTGTCTCGTGGCAAATCTCTGTTCTTTTACTCTCGTTTCCCTTGGACCGCACACAGTTATCCCTCCCAACCCCCTCAGAAATGTTTGGAAAGATTTTGTGAAATGTACTGTGGTTTCAGGCACAGCGAAGACAATTGTCCAGAGCTTTCCTCCACTCCACTCCACTCCACTTACTTTCTCTCCTGAAAATCTTTGCCTTCTAGGATGACTCGCCCCGTTAAGCAGCCCTTACATCACTTTCAAGATATCTAATAGTGTTTCTTAAATTGTGTTAGTAACCCTTCAAGGATGGACATACAGAAATGGTGTAAATAAATTCTACTTGCACACACTGCAATTCCTTCATCTCTTTCTTTTATCTATTCATTGAACGTTTATTCAGCAAAGGTCTGGGGATTGGAAAGTTAATCAGGCTCAGCTGCTTGGGTCCTCTGTGAACATATTTGCCTCCACTGCACCTTACTGCAAGCTTCTTTGAGGACAAGGATTCTGCTTTAGTTAAATGTGCTTTCCCTTTCCCCTCCACATTCATTTTAGTTTGGTTTGTGATAGGTGCTTATAGGTACATGTTAAGAAATATTTACCTGAGACTTTAAATTTTGTTGTACACTTTTGTATGCCTTTCCCCTGCCCTTTTCCAGCCATTTATTTCTTCCCTGTCTACAGAGATCTGGAGAGCACTCATGCTGTGATCCCAAAAGCTGACTGGCACCTGGAGACAGAGCCAACTCCATGAGGATGTTCAGTAGCATGGTGCCTGTCCAGCGCAGAAATGTGATGGGAGGCTTTTGGCCACTCACAAGGCCATTGCATTAGAGAAGCTTCTTTACAGGTGTGTATGAAGTGACTGTTTAAAGTTAGTACATGCTGAGAGTCACAGAGGGTTTCCTGGAAGTCTCTGTCCTCTGCCATAACTGAAAACTTAGCTGCATAATGTAGAGGAAGAACTGTGAGATACTTTCTTCATTTATATGCTACCAGTGATTGTTTTGTGAAGTGTATCTATAAACAAATACCCCATATCTAGGCTTGCACGGCTGTATCGATTGTAATACTGTATTTAAATACTAATTTACGTTCAAAACAGTATTAGCCAGGATGCCCTCACCATTTGGAAGAGGGGTGTAAAGAGAAGGGGTGTGTTTGAGGCACTATGGGTAGAGAGCCATAGGGCTTCATTTTCCCCTTATCTTTCTCTTGCTGTTGCCGTCTCATTTTTGTCTGGTTCACTTCGTTTCGGATGTTAGCTGTTATTTTTTCTTTCCGTCTGTTTGTCTGCAGTTTTACTACTCTGCTGGGTAGTACTCACTCAGAACTTACAGTATTGTTGGCCCAGGTTGGGGTGTTATGAAGCTGATAAATGCGAGAATGTGGCCTTAACCTGTGTTCCTGAAAAACAGGAACAGCAACTACTTTTACGCAGGCAGGTTGTGAGGCCCCATCATCACGGAGGCTGGGAAGGGCCCAGATTACTGGTGAATGATGCAAGTGTAGTCTGCACTCTTCAGGGAGCGTGTGGACTATGGTATTTGAATTGAATATTTGAAATTAAGGATTTCTGAATAGTAGTTTCCAGTAACACCTTGTGATGCCCCCAGGATTTTGTGAATGGCATTATCTTGTCCCCTTGGTTGGTTTCAGCCCTGTGTAGGCACTGAGGAAACTGCAGCAGTAGTCACCTCCCTATCTTGGCACTTCTGGTACCTCCGGCCTGTCAGTACCTCCTGCAGAGGTTTTCTGGACTGATTTTTGGTTCGTTCTCCTTGATTGTCCTTTAATGCCCTGGTATGACACTTAGCACCTTACCCAGACAGCAGCAGTCTACCTGTCCTCTGTTCTACGCTCTAGTTTCTCTTTCTGCACATTCCCAGGACCTGAAAGGAGGCAGAGTTACCAAGTGCTGAAAGCTTACTGTGCCAGGTGTTTTAGGAACGTGAGCTGGGGTTCTTTCCTGGCCTTTAGTGGACTTAACCATTTTTTTTCGTTTGCTCCATGAGAACCTTTAGCCAAATCACACACATGTTTGCATTCAATCTCAGAGTTTGTAACTACTCAGAAGCACACATGTGGACCTTGTCCCTAGATTCCAGATGGAGAATACTTGTTTAAAAGATATGTTATTTCTGTTTTGCAAATGAGGAAACTGGGTCAGATTAACTTGCACGTTTACACAGTAGCTAGCAGAGCCAATTTGACCCCGTGTCTGCTTGACCCCAGATCCTTTGTTTTTTTCCACTGTCCAAAAGTGTAGATGCTCAGTAATGACTGAGGGATTTGTGGAAGCATATGGAAGCCTACAGAGGGAACTTCATAATGCATGTGTGGCCATCTATGACAGGCTGTCCATTTGACAGTGGAATAGACGAGGAGAAGGTTTCTCTCAAGTATCTGGGCTTAACTTCCAGGATCTTTTGTGTTGCTTACAGTTTTTTTCCATTTAATCAAGTGCTAATCCCCCGCCCCCACCCCATGCTTCCAGTTCCTGCAGTTTTTGGTGCCATTTCTGTTTGGCTGCGCTTATTTTTTACTCTTGTGTTGAATTGTGTTTTCTCCGGGTGCCAAGGCAGATGGATGGCACTTTTGTTATGATTCTGATATAAATAGCATCTGTTAAAAGCTGGACATCAATACCTCTTTGGCAAATAAACAAATACATCAGGGGAAGAGCCTTCTAATTGTGTTTTGGCCCGTGGTGAAGGAGTGGATCTGAAAATCTGTGACTTTGTGCTTGTTTGGCAGATACTAGCTTTGTAAGCGTTGCTAATCTCTGCCTCACCGAGTTCCGAAGTGATCACATTTACTGATGTCAGAATTCTCTACTTCAAAAACCCAATCTGAGGACGATGAGCTAGGGTGTCTTGGTCGCACTTAAAAACGTTCTGTCGCTTTCCTGATGATAGGTAAAATCAGCCCAGGCTTCTTGCCAACATGAGTGTTGATGATACTGGTCCACCAAGGTGAATGGAATGCCACTGTGTTCCAGGCGTGGCCCTGTGTAGAAAGTTAGTAGAGCTCCCTCTAGTGGACAGGCTCTCTGATGAGCAGGGCCAACTGAAGTGCGGTGGGGGCAGAGTCACAGTGAAAGGGCAGGAGGAGAGGGATGTTGGTAGCAATATTGTCACTACATACTTTATACCCACCACCCCCAAGTCCCACAAGTGATGCAGTTGCAGGTGCCGTTGATCTTTTTTTCCCTTTTCTTTGGTAAAACATTAGCGAACACACCTGTGGGCCTCGATTCTCTGCAGAGGCTTGATTAATTGTATTTAAGGAGGCTAGAGAGGCCTCTTGAAGGAAGGGGCTGTACCCTCAGTCTTGAAAGATGAATTGAAGTGTGCCAGCAGGACAAGGATGAAAAAAATTCTAGCAGAACCATGAACCAGAACTTGGAAGGGAGGAATTTGGTGGGCATCCGGAGAACCGTGTGAAAGCAGCCTGTGTGGAGGGACGGCTCTGGGAAGAGTCTCCCTGGCCATGTCTGCAGGGGTGTAGCTGGCCTCCGCACAGGTAAGAGTCGCAGGTTCAGCCTGTAGTTTCTGAAGAAGTATTGCAGTTTTTAAAAACTTTTTTTAAAAACAATTTTAGGTTCACTTTAAAGGTGCAGTTAGCGAAGAGAGTTACTGTGCACAGGAGTTACTGTGTCCTGCGGAACAATGTCATGGTGACCAAAACCAGTGGATCGCCAGTTGAACTAAAGCCAGTGATAATTAAACTAAGGCCTGGTTTGGATTTTACCAGGTTTTATGCGTGAATCCTCTTCCTGGTGTAGGCTTAGAAGCTTTTGCACGTGTATCTTTTTTTTTTTTTTAAGAGAGAAAAATTAAATTTTTATTTAGTTTTCCATCTGGCCTCTGTTTCTCTGACACTTGGTTGTGAATGTGGTGCTGGGGTTTGAACCCTGGATCCTGGCCCATGCCTGGCAAGCACTGTAACCACTGAGCCGCTGCTCCAGCCTGCATGTGTGTCTTTTGTCACTGTGCATTTTTGAGTGGTGGAATAATGTATCTGTGCTCCAGGAAGATGGGCCCTGGTGACAGAGGTGGATGGGTTAGGGTTAGGGGAAAGGGGAGACCTGGGAGTGATCTGCAGGCTCTTTCTGAAATCCAGGTGGGTGAAGATGGGTCAGTGGCATCAGGGGTGCAGAGAGCAGGGACTAGGTTCACCTGGCGTTCTCCGGGTCAGAGGGAGAAGGCCCGCCACCTGCCAGGCTTCAGAAGTAGAAGCAACTTCTTTCACTGTGTCATTTTGAACTGTGAGTTCATCACCAGCCTAGGACTGGGTGAAGTGACAGCATAAGGTAACTTGGCTCCAGTCTTTATGGAATTTAAAGTCCAGCAGGTAACAAACCTTAAGCAAAGATGCATTCCAAAAGACGCATCACCGCAAACTGCAGAGTTCGCCGCGACAGTGCGCGGCAGAGGCTGGCCTGCTTGGGCTATCCAGTGGGCTCCTCAAGGAAGTGACTGCACTGAGATACAGGGCAGCGTTTCTCAGAGCAGTGTGGGCTGTCAGCTGCAGCGTCCTAGGACCATGTCAGCCATGCGGGTTCTCAGGCCATACCCCTACCCTGGCCAGAATCAGAGTGTAGACAGGGGCCAGTAGGCTGTTTCTAACAGGACCTCCTGCTGCTTCTGAGGTGCACTCACTCTGAGAACCACTAAGCTTTAGGAGGAGGAGGAGTTTGGCAGGCAGAGGGAGGAGGGAGTGGCCCAGGAGGAGGTTACAGTTTGTGGGAAAGACTGCCAAAGGCCAGCGTGGCAGAGGCCTGGGGACCTGAGAGCAGGAGGCAGCTGGAGGAGTAGCTGGAGCTCATGCTGCATCCAGGGCAATGTCAAGTCCCTTGGGCTTCCCTGCAGGATCTATGGGCAGCAACTGGAATGTTCTAAGCAAGAAAGTATCATGAGATGATCCACATTTAAAGATGACTTTTTCTGGCCGTTCTGACGGCAGTAGGTGTGTGTGTGTGTGTGTGTGTGTGTGTGTGTGTGTGTGTGTGTGTGTGAAGGGGTGCTGAGGCCCAGTAGAGCTCACCTGAGCTACCTCCATGCGGGAGTCCTACAGTTGAGTGTGGCTTTCAGGTAGAAGCTGGGCCTAGGTTTTCTAGGCAGTTTTCCAGTAGCTGCAAATGCTGTGATGTTTTTGCAAACACAAAGCCCCAAGCTTGAGGTTCGATCAGCTCACCAAGGAAGCCGGTTTGCCAGTCAGTGCTAACCCCATTGCTCTCTTCTTTTTCAGAACTCTCAAATTCAGAAATATTTTATCTTGAAGGAAATGAAAAAAAATAGCACCCAAGCAAACACAGTCAAAGCCAACAGCACCAAATCGTGCAGCACCAAAGCCAGGTGAGTTGCTTCTGGTCCCCAGGTCACATGCACAGCCAGGGGCTTGAGAGAAAGGTGCCTTCCGAGTTAGTTAACGTCCTGTTTCTCTCTGGTCCATGCCATCGCTCACACAATAAGCATTTACTGAATGCTGACTTTCGTGCCCAGATGGCCAGGGAACCGTCCTGTGTATCATCTCAGCCGGCACTGTCTTGCACATTTTGACCCTAAACGGCGTGCACTGGTGCTCAGGGACTGCCAGGATGAGATGACCACAGGAAGTCAGCCTGCCTCCCTCGTGGCTGGGGTGACTGACAGTGGGTTTTCTTGTAACTGAATTCCCACTTCCCGCTGTAGGTGGCAGCAGCAGCAAAACTTTAACTCCTCAGCCCCGAAGCCAGGAAGCCTGGAAACTGCTTTGCGGAATCTGGGGCCTCGCTGGGGTGTTTGCTCGTAGGGCCTGGAGAGCATGCCTCGGCTTCCGGGCCTTCGGTTTCAAGGGCTGCATGTGAGCGCAGCAGTTTTTTTTTTTTTTTAAAAGAGAGAGGGACAGTGAGAGAGAGAGAGAGAATCAATTTTATTTAGTTTTTCATGTAGGCTTTGTCTCCCTGACACTTAGTTGTGTGTGTGGTGCTGGGGTTTGAACTCGGGTCCTCACACATGCTGGGCAAGCACTGTATCCCCTGAGCCACCGCCCCAGCCCCGAGTGCAGCAGTTTTGAAGTGGGAGCGGCTGTTTGGTGCTGACCTATGGTCAAAGCTCCCAACCAATCAGTTTCTCTCCGTTGCCACATCTGTGTCTGTGGGCACTGTGGCTGTGGTGGGGAGACTATAAATACCCATTAAATTATAGCAGGCTTCTGAGACAGGCACTCAATTTAGATTTTTATACCCACAATGGAGAAAACGTATTACGACTCAAGCAGTATAAACTGCTTGCTTAGGATCAGCACTCTGGGCCCGAGGCATTCATGCTGATGTAGATGATCACAAAGGCACAATTACTCAGTTCAGGTCAATGCCGCACTCACTGCTTTTTGGAGTACTGACTGTGCGCCCAACACATACGCAGTCACAGTCCCTGCTCTGGTGATGTTCGTGGACTAACGGAAGACGGACACTGACAATCATAAGGGTCACAGGTGTCAAGGAGATTTACGGACACTGGTCCCTTGTTCTCAGTGGAGGGAGAAATGTGAGGAGGCATGGATGGTGAGGAAACCGCCTCGGTGGTGGGAAAGGGATGATCTTACTCAAAATATGGGCATGGGAGGATGTGTAGATGTGTGTCTAGGGAGGTTGAGAGTGAGTGCCATATGTGTGCGTGTGTGTGTGATGTATGTCGTGTGGGTCTGTGTGTAAGTGTGTGTGGGGTGTCAGTGGTGAGTGTGTTGGGAGGAGAGTGTTGGCTGAGTGACAGGGCTGAGAAGTTGCCGGGACTTTCCAGCTGGGGCTCTTGCTGCGTGCCCTGGTTTCTTTTCATGGAGCTCATAGTCTAGTTTACACTTGCCTGAATCAAGGTGTAACTACAGATCGTGGCAGGTGCGGCGCAGAGGAAGCCGGTGCACGCGAGGCTCTGCAGAGAGGCCAGAGGGGAGTCCTGGGGACGAGCAGGGCAGGTATGAAGGAACATTTGAAACCAGAAAGAGCACCTGTCCCAGGGCAGCTGTTTCTGCCCTGCCGTCTCCACCCTGTCCGCATAAGGAAGCTCGTGCTTATATCTTGGCATCATGGTGGCCCCGCTGGGCCTTTTCTCTTTACGCTCTGCTGTTTCTACCTATTCTTCATAATGACCGTGTGTAACCATGAGAGTCTTAACTTTGAGAGGTGTGTGAGACTGAGTTTGCTCTCTGGGTTTGTGGGGCTGCGCCTTATAGTGTGGGTAGACGTGAAAGCTCCGCTGGAGAGTGTCTGCTAAGATGAGGCTGGGGGAAGAAGAGGGCTGCACAGGGCTTGGGCGACTTGGGTGGAGGAGGCTGAGGCTCAGGCATGCGGGGCTGCTGGTGTGGAGGCAGGTCAGTCTGTAATTGTGATGTTTCTGCTAAATTGCGTTCAGATGACTGGCTAAATTGTTTTTATGATACCCTATCATTTGGAATCTACTTGCAAATCAGCTTGCATTCTTGCAATTCCTACATGTAGAACAGGAGGCCAGGGCTCACCAGCACAGTCGGGCTGAGATGCCAGGCCATGGGAGACTGGATATGGGAGGCCATGCCAGCTTCAGCTGCTGGCGCCAGGAGCCCCGGAATCTTAGCATTTGACAAGCAGTTTATGTGGCTGACTTGTTTTGAATTTCCTTTGTGTTCTTTTGCGTAGGTTGAAGGACATTTTGCAGCCTCAAGCTATGCCTTCTTGTGCATTGATACAGGGGTTGTCTCGTTCCCCATGAAATACATGCAAATTTCATTCTCATCTCCTCATATAGCAGTGCACACAAATGGCACATACTCGTGTATAGAAACACTTGTGTGAGTGCTTGCACACACACAGACACCCTGGCACACTTGGGCAGAAAGCCTAGAATTAAGTTCAGGACAGTTGGAGCCTTGGCCTTGCTGTTCTGAGTAAATTCGGCTTGTCCTTGTTTAATTCCCTTGCGTAGGTCCCCCACCTCTAAAAATGTGGACAACGGTGTCTGACGCACAAGGCTGCCACAGGCCAGTGATTAAATGAGCAGACACCCACGCCCCGCATGGGTCTAGTGGCATTGTGTCCGCGGAGCAGCCGCTGGCTTCTCACTTCACTCTGCAGTACAGTGGGGAACTGCACACATGGGCCTCTCTATACCAGGTGCACACTCAGTTCCCTGTCACCCTGGGGGCTTGTGCACCCAGCTGCCTGCACTCACTGCAGAGGCTCCGATTTGGTTGGCTGGGTGGAACCCGAGAGTGTGCTTTTCCCAAAGGGCTCAGGGCCTCGCTTTGAGAAATGCTGTGCTAAGGTTACCTGCCTGCTTTAACAGCCTTTTTACAATCAATTTTTAAGTAGAAAGAAACAGCATTTAAAAATAATAATGTTGAAAACAATAAAAATGTTGTTTCCACCTGAGGAATCTACCTATGGAATGGCTCTTTCCTCCCTTCCGAGGAGCCAGTGGGTGGCATGTCACGGGAAAAGTCTAACACCTGGGACAATGTCGGCCACACTCATCAAGTCTAGGAAGACAGATATCCTGTAGAGTGACACTGAAGTCCCTTCTTTTTTAGCCTTTAAAAAATATGATTTTTATTTTTAATAGACATATAGTCATTGCACATGTTTATGGGGACGGTGTGGCATGTTGATGCATGTATATAGTGTCTGCGGGTTAGAGCAGGGTAACTGGCATGCGCGTCTGCCCCGCAGACAGTTTCATTTCTTTGTGTCTGGAACATTGAAGGCCCTCTTTGCTGGCTGTGCTAAAGCTGCGTTGACTGAGGCCCTGCAGCCAGCTATCCTGCTTGCTGAAGGGCGTCAGAAGTTGCTCCTCCTGTGCATCCTGTCTGCACCCGCGCCTCCTTCCCAGCCTCTGCTAAGCTTGATCCACTCTCTTCTGGGGTCAGCTTTGGAGCTCATGCACAGCAGTGAGTTCTCGACCCTGGGTCAGTGCAGTTTGAAAAGCAGGGGGTGCCTTGTTGCTGTGATCTTTTAAACACGAGCCAGCTGGTGAGCGTCTGGAGGGACCGCCAGTGCATGGCCTGTGGTGTTTGCTGAAGACCTGGATCACGGTGGAGAGAATTGTTGCCTGGCGCTGTCCAGATGAGCTCCTTGGAATATCGTACTGTGGCTGAAGACGTAGCTTCCGTGATTCCCCAATTGGTGGGAACCAGCCCTGGAAGAGACCCAATAGGTCATCCCACTCTCCCGCTGGGAGAGATTATTCCCTGCAGTGTGCTCAGGGGCATTAGGAGGAATTACTTTTCATATGATTATGATTTTTTTCATGCTATCTTCAACTAAGTGTTTCTCGAATTGACTCGCTTTGTATTCAAGTAATAAAGCGCACACCAGGCAGTGCGTTTGGGGTGATTATCTCTCTCCTCAGGTGGTGTAGTAAGGCACGAGGCCAAGGCCCTGGATGCCTTATTGCTATTAGGGAGGGGATTTATGGGTGAAATAAGGAGCCGTTCTGTGCAGCGCAGAACCCGGCTGCAGTTGCGGCAGGCACATGCGCATGCTTGGAGGGCGAGGAGGCTGTGCGGCCCCTGCCTTCCACTGCCTTGCTGCCTCGGAGGACCTTGCTGATTTTATAAAAAAACAAGAAACAGGAGTACCTCGGCCGCTGATGACCAGTGGCCCTTGACGTCTGGGAAGCGCTCTCTCCTGCCCTGGAAGAGAGGGGCCCAGCATGAGTGCCCAGGGTGGGTCTTCTGCTTACCTGTGCAGGTGGACCAGCGGTGGGAGGCTGCAGGCAGGTTCCAGAAACCCCAAGCACCATTCCTGCAGAAGTGGACCCCAGCCAGTGCCAACCAAAGTCCTTGTTTTATTTTCCTTCTTAAGATCCCTTCTCAGGCTGAAGCTGGCCCCTTGGTTTCTTTGATCCCCTTGTTTCAGTTACGTGGTGATTTCCCACACAGCTGCTGTCTTTGTGTGAGGTGCACATGTCCCTCACACCTGCCCTCCACCCTCCACTTGCCGGCTCGCACTCACTCTCTGTGGAGACCTTGACCCAGATGACACCCTGCTGTCCTCCCATTGCTGAGGAACATAGCCAGGCACCACGGCCACCAGCCTCAGAGGGAGGTCATACTCCCTTGCGGTCACTGCTCCACCCCTGCCTCCTCTTTTGACACCCTTCACTCCTTGGCCTGTGCAAGGCTCTTGTCCCCAGCCTCACTTGTCGCTGATGATCCGCCTTCCTGTTTCAAAGAGAAAAGAGAGTCAGAAGGTAACTGCCACCGGCTGCTGGGTCCAGGCCCATGTTCTCTGGCTGCTTTCGTGAATGAACCCACCCTGCTCCTGGAAAGGGCTCATCCGGCTTGGGCATGGTCCAGTATCCACTGGCAGGCCGCAGGCCCTGGCAGCCCCTCCTCTCCCTCCTGCATACTGCTCTTCGCTCTACGGAGTGCCCAGGGTGTCCCAACAGCCCACAGAGGCCCTGAGTTGAAGAAGCAGCTCCCCTGCTCCCACCGCCAGTTCTCATACCACTCTTGCTTTTCCGATTCCCTGCTCAGAGCAGAGTCCTTTGAAATAGTTCTCTCACCACTAATTCCTTTCCTCTGAATTGCTCTGGAGCTCACGGCCGCAGGCGGTGCCAGCAGCAGGGCTGCTCATCCTGCGTACACAGAGTTCCCTCCAGGGTCACTCACTGCAAAGGGCAGTTCTCAGTCCTCTCGCATGCTTATTACGCAGCATTTGGCACATGCCATGGTGCCCGCACCCACTCCCCTTCTCACAGCACTTTCTCCTGTGTTTACTCCTAGCTCACCAGCTGCTCTGTCCCCTCTGCTTCCTGTTCACCTTCCCAAACTCAATGTTGGAACCCCGGGGCCTGGCTCTTGCATCTTTGTTGTTGTTAATCTGCCTTTTGGTAATATCATGCCTTTATATATACTATATTCCAACAGTTCCTGAGCTTGTTTCTCTGACCTCAGTCTGTCTTCTGAACTCAGATGCAGATACCCAAGTGCCTACTCAACCTCTCTCCTTGGACATCTGTGGGCATCCTAGGGTCGATGTGTCCAGGATGGGGTCATCCTCCACATGTGTTCAGCCAGAGGCCTTTCCTGCCTCAGCTAATGGCCACTGGTCCAGCCTCTCTTGCCTGCTGAATCAAAGCTATAGGGAAAGAGAGTTGACTGTCCCTCTAGAATATGTCTGCAATCAACCATTTCTCAACACTGACCCAAGCCACCATCTCCGCTGCAGGATTATCACAGCAGACTCCTCATCGTCCGCTGGTTTCCTCCTCACACAATGAGCCTGTCTTGACACACAGCCAGGGGTTCCGTTAACACAGAGGCTGGATCCCGAGCTCCTCTGAGAACCTTCCAGTGGCTCACAGTAAAGATGGTACAGGGTTCTCCTATTGCTCCTTGTCTGCCTAACTATGTTGTCCTTGTCCTGGTCTCCTTCAGACCTCTGCTCAGTGTCTGAATTTTCATTGTTGTCTGTCTTCATCACCACAGTGTTTGATTCATGAAGTCTGGGAAATCCTGGATTTTATCCATTTTTTCCATTGATCCCCACACTCCTGGAAGGGAGGTTAGTAGATGTGTATTGACTGTGTGGACATATACCCAGCCACATTCTTCAACAGAAGTTTGGAAATTTACCTATGCTGTGAGTCTCTGTTTTCAATTCACTTGGATTAATCCAGCTCTAGAAGCTGTGCGTGAACTCTGCTGCGGCTCTGAGGCTCACATAGTATAAGCCTTATGCTATAGTTTGATGTGGCTTGAGTGTAAGGATCGGATGTCTGAGGCTTGGTCCTGAACGTGGCAGTATTAATAGGTGGTGGAATCTTTAAGAGGTGGGGCTTTGTGCAAGGAAATCAGGTAATTGGAGCACTTCCTTCAGAAGGAATTAATATTCCCAAGAGCACTGGTTATTATGAGAAAGAAAGTTTGAACTGTGAATCCCGCTCCATCTTTCTGTCTTTCCCTTCTGCGCATGCTTCTTATTATTATGCCATCTACCATCTTGTGATGCAGCCAAGGGGGTCCTCACCAGAGGCCATCAATGGCGCTTCCTGATCTTGAACTTTCAGACGCCAAAACTGTAAGCTAAATAAGCCCTTTCTTTATAAAGTATCTAGCCTCATGTGTTTTGTTATAGTAGCAGAAAACAGACCTCTATAGTATGGTGTGGTCCTTACCCACAGGGACCTTCCAACTGACTGTAGATAAAGTAGGTCTCTAGATCATCCAATGTAAGCTGGTTAGTGCCTGCCCAAAGACAGTTAACGTAAAGTACTAGCTAATATGGATTTCTTATAAAAATTCTTATTAATTTGTTCAACTGTAAACTTGGAGTCTTCAAATGGATGCCTGTAGAGGTGTTGTCTAGTCTGATTCTGTATGCTCGTATAGTGCCGCGGGTCTGTTTTTATATGTTGTATACTTCCATTTAACATGTTAAGCCTATTTTTTCGCCTTTTGTTTTGTTTTGCTGAGTAGGTTAGCTGAGTTTGGGTCAGACTGTGAGACTGTGAAACTTCCTTACTGAGCAGGAGTTTCTTGAGTCACCAGCGTTAAGGGAGAGTTTTGCTTCTGGCCCTTAGGCTCTCAGTGTCCAGAAAGGAATGAGTCAGGCTAAATTTCTCCTGATTTTCTGGAACACTAATAAGCCAAATTGCTGTATGTCATAACTGACAGACCCTGTAAGTTAAAACATCACAAGAGCACGTGACCCGGGAGGCAGCCCCCCGGAGCCATCCGAATGTGGTGCTTGCCCTGCATCCTCTCAGGTCTTTTAGTCACAGTCTGCATAACTGTCAGGTCAGCGTGTTATCTCAGAAATCACTGAAAGGGCGTCACTGGCCCAAGGTGCACAGGGCAGCAGCTTTCCCGTGGCACTCGGTGCTACTGCTACTTTGTCTTCCCCCTCCCCTTCCTCCTCTTTCCTACCTGCAGTGTAATTCCCATACCATAAAGCACGTTCTTTTAAATTGCACTCTAGTGGCTTTTAGTATTTCACAAGGTCACACAACCACTACCACTATCTAATTCCAGAAGATTTGTGTTGCCCCAAAAGAAACCTCATGCCTGTTAGCAGTCCAATTGCTGCTACCCCACTGCTCCACTTCCTGTCCCTATAGATTTGCCTAATGTGGACATTTTGTGTAAGTGGGACGGCACAGGACGGGGTCCTCCAGGTTTGCCTTAGCATGGTGTTTCCGAGATTCACCCATGTTGTACTGTGAGTCAGCGCTTTTTATGGCTGAGTAACGCCCATTGAACGGATTTACCCCTTATCCACTTATCAGCTGATGGAATTCTAGATTGTTTGCACTCCTTGGCTATTGTGAATAATGCTGCTGCTACGAGTATTTGTGTACAAGTTTTTGTGTGGACATATGTTTTCAATTCCCTTGTGTGTCTACCTGGGAGTGGACTCACTTGACCATATGGTAACTCTATATTTAATTTTTTGAGAAACTACCAATTGGTCTTCCAAAGCAGCTGTACCATTTTACATTTCCGCCAGTAATCTATGAGAATCCCAATGGCTCTACATTCTTGTTAATACTTCTTATTCTTTGCTACTTCTTAATACATTGAATTTTTAATATATTCTTACATATAGATCCACGTCAGACATACGATTAGCCAAAAAACTTCTTCCGTTCTGTTGGTCATCTTTTCATTTTCTTCATAGTCTCATTTAAACACAAAAGTTTCTAATTTTGATGATTTCCAAATAATCTCTTTAGTTGCTTGCATTTGGAAGTCATCTTGAAGATATTGTCTAGCCTCAAGTCACAAAGATTTATTCCTGTTTTCTTCTAAGAATTCTATAGTTTTCATTCTAATTTAAGGTCTTTGATCTATTTGGAGTTAATTTTTGAATATGGTGTGAGGTAGGGGTACAGCTTCAGCCTTTTGCATGTGGATAGCCATTGTCCCAGCACCATTTTTTGAAAAGTCTATTCTTTCCCTTTGAGTGGTCTTGGCATTCTTGTCAACATCAATTGTAAGCGGAAGGGTTTCTTTCTAGACTTGCAGTTCTATCACATTCATCTGTGTGTCCCCTCAAGCCAGCACTGCACTGTGTTAATTCTGTTGCTTTGTGGTAAGTTTTGAAATCAGGCAGTGTTACCCTTATTTTTCAAGATTGCTTTGGCTCTTCTGAATCACTTGAATATTTACATGAATTTAAGGATCAACTTGTCGATTTCTACAAAAAAAGGCGCTGGGATTTTAAGAAGTGTTGAGTTGACTCTGTCGGTCAGTCTGGGCAGTATTGCCATCTTACTGTGAACATAAGGCGTCTTTCCATTTATTCAGGTCTTGTTTGTTTTTTCTATGGTATTTTTTAGCTTTCAGTGTACAAATGTACTTTTTTGTTAGATTTATTTCTAAGTGTTTTTAATTCTTTTTGATAATATTTTAAATGGTCTCTGAATGTCTGAAGTTGTATGTGTATGTGTTTGTGTGGGGTGTGGTGTTGAGAATAGAGCTCAGAGTTTTGTGTATGCGAGGCAAGCACTTCACCAGTGATCCACACTCCCAGCCCTTGATAATGTTGTAAGTGGAATTGTTTTCTTAATTTTATTTTCAGATTTTTCATCATTGGTGTGTAGAAATAGAATTGATTTTGCATTTTAATTATGCATCCTGCAACATTACTGGATTTATTCATTCTAACAGTATGTGTGTGCGCTGTGCACATGTGTGTCTATATTCCTTTGGATTTCCTATGTACACAATTATGTCACTTATACATAGAAAGTTTCATTTCTCAGACCCTATTAGGGATGAATTATATTTCATTTTCTTGCCTCAGTTTCCTGCCTAGAACCTCCTGTGTCATGTTGAATACAAATGATGAGAGCAGAATTTTGTCCTGTTCCTAATCTTAGGGATAAAGATATTAGTCTTTCATCATGAAGTATGATATTACCTGTGGATTTTCCTGGATGCCCTTCTTTTATTAGGAGAAGAAGTTGGGGATTGAACTCAGGGGTGCTTAACCACTAAGCCACATCCCCAGCCCTTTCTATTTTTTATTCTGAGACAGGTTCTCACTAAGCTGCTGAGGTCCTCTCTAAGTTGCTAAAGCTGCTGGGATCACAGGTGTGTGCCATTGCACCTGACTGTTGAATGTTTTACTTATTCTTTTTCTGGTACTGAGAATGGAAACTACGGGTGCTCTACCACTGAGTTACATTCCACCTCCTTTAAAAATTGTGTAATTTTGGGACAGATTTTCTCTAAGGTTATGAGGCTGACCTTGAATTTGGGATCCTCCTGCCTCTGCTTCTCCAGTTGCTAAAACTGCATGTGTGCACCACTGTGCCTAGCTGTGGCTTCTTCTTCTTCTTTTTCTTTTATTAATGAGTTGAGTTATTGGACAACCACAAATGCGTATAAAATAACAATATGGTAGGCATATGTTCTCAAACCAGAATTACCCCCATATCACCCGCATCCCCGTCTCTTGATTCTTTTGTTTCGCTCCTACAAGCAATATAAATGTATAGATTGTGAATTTTCCTGAATTAAATGATTGCATAAGTATTATCTGGATTCTCAGGGGGGTAAAGAGTATGCTACATTATTGATTGTCTCCATAGAACCCTTCCCTATTCTCCCTCACCCTCCCCTTCCCCCACTTTTACCCCCCCCCCAACATATCCATGGTTGTCCCTAGATTATATGCTGCTACGCCTTTGCTGGGTCTAATACATGAGTTCATCCAAGCCTGGGTTTAGCTCCAGCCTCCACAAATGAGGGAAAACATTTGACCCTTGACTCTCTGGGTTTGGCTAACTTCTCTCAGCATGATTTCTTCCATCACCATCCATTTATAAATCCTTCAAAGGCTGAAATATCATTGTTTTTAATTGCTGAGTAAAATTCCATTATATATATTTACCATAGTTTTTGGATCCATTCATCCAGTGAGGGGCATCTGGGTTGGTTCCATAATTTAGTTATTGTAAATTAAGCTGCTATGAACATAGATTTTGCTGTGTCACTGTAATGTGCTGATTCTAACTCCAGAAAATACCCAGAAGAGAGATAGCTGGGTCATATGGTGGATCCATCCCTAATTTTTTGAGGATTCTCCACACTGCTTTCCAGAGCTGGCTGTACCAGTCTAAAGTTCCACTAACAATGTGCTGGTGTTCCTATCTCCCTGCAACCCCTCCAACATCTGTTATTGTTTATATTCTTCATCTTTGCCAATCTGACTGGAGTGAGGTGAAATCTTAATGTAGTTTTGATTTGCATTTCTCTGATTACTAGTGATTTAGAACACTTTCTCATGTATTCATTGGCTTGCTCAATGTCCTCTGTTGAGAAGTTTCTATTTAGCTCTCTGGCCCATTTATTGATTGGATTGTTTGTGTTTTTGGTATTAAGTTTTTTGAGTTCTTTGTAAATGCTGGGTATTAGTCTCCTGTTGGGGGAATCGCAGGCCATGCTTATCTCCTATTCTGTAGGTTGTCTCTTGACTATCTTGACCAATTCCTTGGCTGTGCAGAAGCTTTTCAGTTTAATGCCATCCCACTCACTGATTCTTGACTTTAATTCTTTCTCTTGGGAGTCCTGTTGAGAAAGTCTTTGCCTACTCCCAAATGCTGGAGTGTTGGTCCTAACTTTGTTCTAGCAGTTGTGTGGTATCTGGTTTAATTCCTAGTTCCTGGATCCATTTTGATTTGATTTTTGTGCAAGGTGAGAGATAAGGATCTAATATTAACTTCCTGCAAATGATTGTCCAGTTTGTCCAGCACCATTTGTTGAATAGGCTGTCATTCCTCCATTTTATATTTTGACCCCCTTTGTCAAAGATCAGATGTTTAAAGATTTGTGGGTTCATCTTAGAGTCTTCTATTCTATTCCATTGGTCTTCATTCCTATTTTGATACCAGAACCATTCTGGTTTTGTTATTACAGCTCTATAATATAGTTTTAGATCTGGTATTGCAAAACCACCAGTTTCATCTTTCTTGCTTAGTAATGTTTTGGCTATTCTGGGTTTCTTGTTGTTCTAAATGAATTTGAGAATTGCTTTTTCTGTATCTGTAAAGAATGATGTTGGTGTCTTGATGGAGATTGCATTGAATCTATATAGTGCTTTTGGTACAATGGTTATTTTAATTATATTAATTCTGCCTAACCAAGAGAATGGAACATCTTTCCATCTTCTCAGGTCTTCTTCGATTTCTTTCTTCAATGTTTGATAATTTTTATTGAACAGGTCTTTTACTTTCCTTGTTAGATTAATTCTGAAGTATTTTATTCTTTTTGAGGATATTGTGAAATCAGGACGAATTTCCTGATTTCTTCTTCTGCTGTATTATTGTTATTGTATAGGAAAGCTATTGATTTATGGGTATTAATTTTGTATTCAGCCACTTTGGTAAAAATGTTTATAAGTTCAAGCAATTTTCTGGTGTTTTTTTTTTTATTTTCCAGATATAGGATCATGTCATCAGCAAAAAGGGATAGTTTGACTTCCACTCTTCCTATTCTTACCCCTTTGTTTTCCTTCTCTTGCCTGATTGCTCTGGTTAGGGTCTCAAGAACTATATTTAATAAAAGAGGTGAGAACAGACAGCCTTGTCTTGTTCCCAAGTTTAGTGGAAATGCTTTCAACTTTTCTCCATTTAGTATTATACCAGCTGAGGGTTTGTCATATATGGTTTTTACTAAGTTAAATTCCTTTGATCCCTATCTTCTCTAGAGTTTTGAGCATAAATGGGTGCTGAATTTTATTGAAGGCCTTTTCTGTATCGATTGATATTATCACATGATTTTTGTCCTTAATTTTGTTTAAGTGATAAATCATATTTATTGATTTGCGTATGTTGAACCAGCCTTGCATACCTGTTTCTTATAACCAGAAATGGCATGGCACTTTGTGACATACTCTTTCTGTGTTTGTTAAGATGGTCATGTGCTTTTGTCTTACTTTTTGTCCTCTTTTAATATGGTATTTTATATTGATTGATTCTTGTGTGTTCAAGCACCTTTATGTTTCCAGGATAAATCCCACTTGGTCATGCTCTAATTCGTTCACATATTGTTGAATCCAGTTTGCTATGTTTTGTTGAGAATTTCACCGACAGTCACACAGGATATTGTCCTTTGGCTTCCATTTCTTCTGGAGGTATTGTCTGGTCTTAGTATCAGGATAACATTGGCTGTATAGAATGTGTTGGTATGTGTTCCCTGCTACTCCTCCTCTTCTTCCTCTTCCCCTTCTCCTTCCCCTCCTTCTTCATGCTGGAGATCGAACCCAGGGCTTCTCACATGCTAAGCAAGTGCTCTACCACTGAGCTTCACCCCCAGCCCCCTCCTACTCCTATTTTTAAGAAGAGTTTGTGACTGGGTGTGGTGGTGCACACCTGTAATCCTAGCAACTAGGAAGGCTGATGCAGGAGGATTGCAAGTTCAAAGCTAGCCTCAGCAACTTTGTGAGGCCCAAAGAGACTTTGTGAGAGCAGATCCCAAAATAAAAAATAAAAAGGGATGGGGATATGGCTCAGTGGCTAAGTGCCTCTGGGTTCATTCCCTGGTACAGAGAGACGGGGGGAGGGGGGTTGGTTTTAATTATTCTTTAAAAGTTTGATAGAAATCACTAGTGAACCCCTTTGATTCCAGACTTCATCCCCGCCCCAGGAACAATTTTGGTTATTGATTCACTCTCTTTGTCACAGGTCTATATAATTTTTTGTTTCTTCTTTTGGTCAATTTCAATACCTTTGTTTTTCTAAGAATTTCTAATTTATTTAGGTCACTTAAATGGTTGTCATACAATTATTCATAGTATTCCTCTGTAATGTTGTTTCTGTGAGGTTAGCAGTTGTCCTCTTTCATCTCTGATTTTGATAATTTGGGTGTTTTTTTCATTTTTTTCTAGCTAAAAAGTTGTCAATTTTGCTGATATTCTCAAACAACTACTTTTTGTTTTCTTGGGTTTTTTCTCTTCTGTTGCTTTTCCGTTCTTAGTTTCGTGTTTCTGCTCTAATCTTTATTATGTCTTTCATTCTGCTTACTTTGGTTTTAGTTTACTATTTTCTAGTTTCTTAAGGAAGAAGCTTCATTTATTAATTTGCAGTCTTTAAATGTAGGTGTTTATATATATAAACCTCCTCTGCGCATGGCTTTCACTACACCCTGTGAATCTTGGTATGCTGTCTTCGTTTTCACCCATCTGAAAGTATCTTCTTATCACCTTTTCTTGACCCATCGGTTATTTAGGAGCATGTTGTTTCATTTCCACTTATTTGTGAATTATCTAATTTCCTTCTGTTATTGATTTCTGATTTCATTCCAGTGTGGTTTGAGAACATATTTGATGATTTCAATCCTTTTAAATTTGGGCTTGTCCTAGCATATGGTCTATCCTGGAGAATGTTCCATGTGTATTTGAGAAGAATGTGTTTTCTCTTGGTGGGTGGATATGTCCTTTACATGTCTGTTGGGTCTCATTGATTTTTTAGTGTTGTTCAAATTAGTAGTGGTGTTTTATTTTCTTGATCATCTTGTCTAGTTATTCTACCTGTTATTAAAAATGGGCATTGAAGTGTCCAACTCTTATTGTTAAAGTCTCTATTTCTCCTTTCAATTTTGTTATTTTCTGATTCATAGATAGTGAGGGTGTGTTGTTAGGTGCATATATGTTTATTTTTATCTTCATTTATACCTTCTCTAATGCTCTTCCTTTCTTTATACAGTTTTGAGTTTCTGACTTATATCATTTTACTCCTTCCTGAAGAATTTCTTTTAACATATTTTGCAAGCTTGTCTACAGGTGAAAAAGTTTCTGAGTATTTATTTGACTGAAAAAACCTTTATTATTATTCCTCCTCCTCCTCTTTCTTCACTTTGGAAGGATATATATATTTTTTTTGGGGGGGGAGGTGTTACAGAATTCTAGGTTGGTTATTTTTCTTTCAACACTTTAAAAATACTTCGTTGTACTCTTTTCTTGTTTGCATGATTTCTGCATATTCTATACTTTATTTCTTTCCATATTTTTATTGGTACATTGTAGTTGTACATAATAGTGGGATTTGTTGTTACATACTCATGCATGCACACAATATAGCAATGTCATTTGGTCAATATCATTCCTCAGTGTTTCCCACTTTCCCTCCCACCTTCTTCCTCTGGTTCCTTTCCTCTACTGATCAATTTTCATGAGACCTCTCCACACCTTTCTTTTCCTTTTTCCTCTCTAGATTCCACATATGAGAAAGAATATATGACCCTTGACCTTCTGAGTTTGGCTTAACACAATGGTCTCAAATTCCATCCATTTTCCTGCAGATGACATTTTTTTTAATGGCCAAATAAAACTTCACTGTGTATGTATACCACATTTTGTTTATCCATTAATGTGTTGATGGACACCTAAGCTGGTTCTGTAGTTTGGCTATTGTGAAACGTGCTGCTATCAACATGGGCATGCATGGTGTCACTATAGTGTGCTAACTTTAATATTTTAGGATAAATACTGAGGAGTGATATAGCTACATCATGTGGTGGTTCCATTCCTAGTCTTTTGAGAAACTTCAATACTAATTTCCATAGTGGTTGTAATAATTTATGATTCCAATAGTATAAAAGTGTTTCCTTTTCCCCACATCCTCTGCAGCATTTATTATTGTTTGTATTCCTTTTGCGTTTTTAAAGAGAGAATTAATTTTATTTAGCTTTTGTTTTTTTAAAGAGAGAGGAACAGTGAGAGAGGAAGAGAGAATCAATTTTATTTAGTTTTTTCATGTGGCTTTCATTGCTCTGAGACTTCATTGTGTATGTGGTGCTGGTGTTTGAACCTGCATCCTTGTGCATGCCAGGCAAGCACTGTAACCACTGGGCAACCGTGCCAACCCCTGTTGTTTGTCTTATTGATGGTTGCCATTATAACTGCAGTGAGATGAAATGTCACGGTAGTTCTGATTTGTGTTTCTCTAAGTGTTAATGATGTTGAACATCATTTCATATATTTGTTGATCATTTGTATTTTTTCTTTTGGGAAATGTCTGGTTAGTTCATTTGGTTGGGTTTTTTCCTTCTTTTTTTTTTTGGTGTTAAGTGTTTTGAGTTCTTTATATGTTCTGGTTATTAATCCTCTGTCAGAATAATAGCTAGCAAAGATTTTCTCCCATTATGTAGGTTTTCTCTCTTTTCACATTCCTAGTTGTTTCCTTTGCTGTGCAGAAACTTTTTTATTTTTATTTTTTTATTTTTGTACTAGAGATTGAACCCAGGGATGCTTAACCACTGAGCCACATCCCCAGCCCTTTTTATATTTTATTTTCAGACAGGGCCTTAATAAGTTGCTCAGGGCCTCAGTAAGTTGCTGAGGCTGGCTTTGAACTTGCGATTTTCCTGCCTCATTCTCCTGAGCCACTGGAATTACAGGCGTGCATCACCATGCCCAGCATGCAGAGGTTTTTTAATTTGAAGCTATCCCATTTATTAACTCTTTTCCTCATTTTCTGAGCTTTAGGAATCCTATTGAGAAAGTTCTTGCCTTTGCCTCTATGCTGGAGTGTTGACCATACATTTTCTTCTATGAGTTGATAGTTTCTGGTCCAATTCCCAAGTCTTTGATCCATTTCGAGATGACTTTTATGCAGGGTGGGAGTCTGGCCTAATTCTTCCACATATGGATAACCAGTTTTCCCAGCACCACTTGGTGAAGGCTGTCTTCAGTGTGTGTCTTTGGCACCTTTGTCAAGGATCAGGTGATTGTATCTGGACCATACCTTCTTATTTCTTTGCATGTCTCATAAATTTCTGTTGAAAACTTGATATTTTGGGAATGGGTTTACTGCCAAAATGTTTCTTATGGTGCTCACGGTATGCTTGAGACCCTGGGTTCCCTCCCTAGAACCACAAAAACAAAACAGAACAAAAGAGAAGAAAATCTTGACATTTTAAATAATATAATGTAGGTATTATGGAAATTATATTTTCATCCCTTTTCATGTTTTATTATTGTTGTTATTTGTTGTTAATTTGCTTAGTAACTTTACAAACCAACTTTGTAAAATTTATATTTGTTGTGCATGGTCATCATAGTCTCTGATTGATTAGCTTAGTTGTTGGCTCATGGCTGGAGAGAAATTTCCTCACATGCCTGGGAATGCTGTCTCCCATGTTTGCCCAGGGGCTCTTTGTGTGGGTTGGAGCCTTCTGCGAACACTCAGCCAGGCAGTTTGCAACTCTGCCTTAGCCTTCACTTCCTGGTGAGAGTTAGGGCTTTCTTTAAGGTCCAGCATCCCTTGGAATCCTCCCAGTACTGTGCCTGTGGTGGCCTTCTGGGTTCCCAAGGAGATGAGGGAGTTTTTCAAAGCCCTGATAGACAACTCATTCCCCAGTGTTTCACTTTAAGCCTTTTGGTAGTTGGTATTTGTCACGTTACCCACCCATTCAGGCAGCTGTGATTTAAAATACCAGTTGCTTCTTATCTTTCTAGCAAATGCATCTTCACAATAAGTTATTCTCACTCGGCAAGGTCTGGATCAGCTCAAATAAAGACAGCCGTGTGAATGTGGTCTTTGGGGGAAGCATCAAGTCAAATAATGATAACTTTCTGGGGCCCTGAAGAAGCTGCAGCTGCCCTGCTGCTGAGCCTCTGTATCTTCAGGGAAGTGGTTTCCGTGTTGGAGGGGTGGCAGGGGGAATGGGAGTGGGGCGGCTCTCGTGTTGAGAGGGGGTGTTGTTCATGAGTAAGCGCTCCCCGAGCGCTCTGAGCATTTGGCTCTTTTCCAGCATTGTGGAATGATGGATTCCGACAGTGTTTGTGGACTCCATTTCCCTTACGGAGGACAGGGTGTTCAGAGCTCCGTCCTTCTCCACCGTGCCTCTGACTGTGTCTTTATTTGCAGTTGGCCTTCGTGAGAACTCAGAGAATCTGAGCTTCCTGTTCCTGACCGATGAAGTCAGTCGGTGCTTGTCCTATTTATTTTCCCATTTTTGAAGTTTATTGGCTCTGTTTAAAATAAGGAGCTCAGAGTGATGATTGTGTCCATCTTAAGAGCAGTCTTTGAGGCAGCAGCAAGCACACCATGCCTAGGAGCATGCTTATGCTCTCCAGCTGTCCTTTCAGAAAGGGAACAGAGTAAGTTGGTCGCCTTCATGATTTATGCTTTAAGATAATGTAACTTGTTCTCTTTTATGTTACAGGGATTTAATGCGCAAAATGTCAGGTATACCAAATTGGCATTCTTTGTGTCCTCACACCAGAAAGTACACATCTTCAAGACCCCATTCTTCACCATGTCGAGTATATTCAAAGAATGGTTTGCAAAATATGTTCAGACCTTCTTCTTCAAGTGAGTATTCATAGGCAAATAAAAACCCAAGAAGTTAATATCTCCTGTGTTTAATATCTACCAGGTTGGGGGTCAAAGGTTCTGCGTGATGTTTAATCACCATAGTAACTCCACAATTAAGGTCTATTATTGCTGATAGACCCTGTGTGGGGAACTGAGACATGGTTTGATTAAGCACTTGCCTGAAATTTAAATAACTTTTAAGTGGATGATGAGACCTGAGCCCAGATGGTGCGGTGCTAGAATCGTGCCATGTGCCTCTCCCCACGTCGCTTTCTTTGTCATGCATTTATGGAGATTCATAGATGTATACCTGCATAACTTGTATAGTATATTGCATTAAGTAAGTACAATTAATTTTAGATACCTGTTTGTTTTAAAAATCTTTGTATTTCTTTTGGAATTATTTAAGTGGACCTGGTTTCGTATCCATGAGTTCATTCTTCTACCAAGTGCATATTGCTACTAAGCAACACGTGTGAGTTCTGCACTTCTGATACTGTTTTTAATTTCTAGCCTTTCATGTAATCTTTAAAAAGAATTGCCATTTCTCTACTGAGATCTCCCATATGTACACGTTTTTTACTTTTTCCTGTAATCTCCGTAGCCTACTGCTCATTCTTGGATACCTGATCGTCTCTGTGTTTGTCTTCTGTGTGGGTCTTTTTCTGGTGGCTGTTTTTGCTCTTGACTAGGTCATATTTTTTTGTTCATTTTTCTTGCAACTTAATGCAAAACATTCGTGTAAAATGCAACGGAGACAGAAGTAAGTAGCGCACCAGAAAGAAAAGACTCCTCCTCTCAAGCCTTAGTGAGGGGCAGGCTCTGTGTGACCCCTGTGCTCAGCTGCATTTTCTTTTGCTGCAGTTTTATTTGGATTTAGGTCAAGTCTGGTTTCACATTGTTCCCTTCAGTGCACCTGAGATTGAGCGCTGGTGGCTTCAGAGCTGCTGTTGCCCTCTGCCAGCTTGCGTGTTGGGGATGATCTCCACCACTTTGGGCAGGGGAGGAGTGGGTTCCTGGGAGTTCTCTTTGATCACTGGCCCTGACCTTGCTTTCTGCATGGCAGGGGATCTCTGTCCACCCTGTTGCCCTGCCTTCAACATGCGGCAGGCCTCTGATGCTCCCTCTACACAGGTCCCATCGCTTCAGAGAGATTTTCCTCAGCTCACCCTCCTGTACTTGGCTTTGGTCTACAGGAGCCTGGGGCTCATGAACACCCCTGGGAGCCTTGTGGTGTGCACTGCAGCTCTCGTGCCACACACCCAGCCTCTGGTGTGCACTTGACTGGACCCTGAGATTCTGACTGGCCAAGCAGGCCACAGGTGACTAAGGATTGGTTCGTTTCTGCACCTTGACTGCCCTGCAGGGATGGAAGGTTTCATCCTTCTGGATAGCTGAAGAGTGGAATTTAGTTTCTCTGCATTTTCAAATCTCTAATGAGTTTTTGAACTATATGTATTTTTAGCTTTGTACTTTTTCTCATTGTTAGAGTGAGAATGACTGTCTGTTGTGACTTTCTAGATCCTAAACGGATGTAGAAAATTTTGTCAAATTGCCCTCCAGAAAGATGACATCAATTTGCACTCCCACCAGCACTTTATGCACGTTTGGTTACTGTGTTCATTGTTTGAAGTTGCATTAGGCATGTGAAATGAAAAGTTTTCTGTCACATAATTTCAAATAGTTTGAAGAAAATATTTTCTGCTACTTTAAAATTGCAATTATTGAATGCAAAGTTGGGGCTTCTTGGAAAGCAGCTAAAAATGTACGTGAAAACTAAAGGAAGATTTCAGAATGGAGGGGTGCGTTAACAGGAGGGCTCCCTGTGGCATGGATCAGGTAGCTCCTCTGTGGGAATCAGCTGCTTCCGAATCTAAGTGGGGACGGAAGCAGGGAGTCCCTCTGTGTTCCTGAGCAGCCTGGACGTCCTGTGGGGGATTCCAGCTCCTGGTTCCTCAGGGCTCTGTGCTCAGTCAGTCCTCCTCTCCGTCTGTCCTCTCCTGAAGCAAGTCATCCGACTCCATGTCCCGCAACAAGCTGAGCTCCGTCCTGACTTCCCCATGTCCAGCAGCTGGGCTGGCTTTCGCTTGCACCTCGCCCACGGACATTTTGAGTGTGAGCTGGCCGGCGCCGGTCTACACCCTGCCCCATGCCTTCCTACTCAGCCAGTGCCACCATCTTGATGTGGGTCCTCAGGGCCAGCGCTGAGGCGCCATCCCGACTTGTTCCTGTTCCCTTAACACTCCATCCCCCAGTGTCTCTGTCCTGTATAGGTCGTCTTTGCCCTGCCTTTTTTCTTTTTTGTCTTACTAATGTCATCACTGTTATTCTATATTGACCAACTTCAGAGGTGAAAAATGACTGTAGATTTTCTATTACAAGTCATCAAATGATTAGACACATAACCCTAAATATAGTAGAAGAAATCCTGTTTGGTTTTGTTAAACAGCACAGCAGTTTTTATTTAGTATCTTGGCTTTAAACACGTTTAACAAATAGCTCTATTTCTTTTATAGGCACAGCTGTTGCAAATCCAATACTGTCCTTCTTAGATGTTAATCGGATACTGTTCCAAAAAATTGCCGATAGAAGGGATGAATTGAAAAAGGCCTTTCAGCTGCTGGACACTGGTCAAAAGCTGACCGTGTCCAAGAGTGAGCTGAGGAGAACCATCGCGGCCTTCCTGCTGCCCCTCACCAGGGAGCAGTTTCAGAATGTGCTGGCTCAGGTATGGTGCGATGTAGCTACGTAGAACAAGCGGGTTCCAGGGAAGCTGCAGCTGATGGGAGGAGCACGTGGCCTATTGCCACTGTTCCATGTGAGCAGTTGAAGCTGTGCGGTTTTCACAACTCACGTAGTTAAGATGAAGGTGGTCTGGATGCCGCGATCAGTGCTGGCTTGATCATGTTTTGGATGTGGCAGTGTGCCAACTCTATTCTTTCATTCAGTTATTTTTAAAGCTTCTATTTAGGGGCTGGAGCAGTGGCTCAGCGGTTGTGGCGCCTGCCTGGCATGCACTAGGACACAAGTTCAAAGCCTAGCACCATGTACACAACGAAGTGTCAGAGCAACGAAAGCCACATGAAAAACTAAAATTGATTCTGTCTCTCCTCTCTCACTGTCCCTCTCTCTCTCTCTTATTTTTTTTTTTTAAGCTTCTATATAAAAGTGTTTGGTCAGTTTCCATTTTGGAACCTGTTTTGGTGTTCTTGCATCAAATGTTCCAGAACCCCTACTCAGTACTGCAGCCAAAGATGGCCCCGGGGGTGCAGCACATCAGATCAGACACTGCCTGCCTTTGCCCTGCTCGTGGCGCAGTGAGGGTGTGTGGAGCGCGGGGCAGCGCTCATCTCTTCACAGGGAGCTGGAGGAGGAGAGCTCTCCAGGGTGCTTATGTAGGAAGCCTGTTCGGGAACAGTGAGTTCAGAGTGGGGCTTCGCAGATAGAGGAGGGAAAGGGCCTTCTGTGTAGGCAGAGGGAACGGAGAGCCAGGGCGCCTGCGCAGCCTGCTTGTTTCTTGGGGAACTGGGCGGAGTTGGTTCTGTTGGAAGTGGAGGGCATGGGCAAGGTTGTGGCTACGAGGGCCAGGCTAGATGGGTGCTCTGTGAGAGTGGGACCTGCATCCTGGAGGCCAGGGGGAGCCAGGGAGGGGTTTACAGCAGGGGAGGCAAGGCCTTGGGCAGGACGTGGAGGCCCACATGGTGTACCCTACCAGGGGGTGGGAAGACTACAGATCTGTGGTCCATGGCCTCAGGGCCCTTAAAGAAGGAACAGGAAATGCAGTGGTAATGAAACTCTGAAAATCAGCACGCAAGGCTCGGAACAGCAATTCTAAGAGTGTGGACACCTGGACTGGAGTGTCAGTAGTGTTCCTTCCAGCTCGGCAGCCCCGAGCGCACACAGCCCTGCGCACACACAGCCCGAGCACTGCACACGCAGCAGACGTGCACTTCTCTCCCTCATTCTTCCTCAGTCAGGCTGCCTCACCCTCTCAGCACTCAATAGCTTCATCTGGGCTTTGTCACGCACCCCACTCCTCCTGGTTTTCCTGCTTCCAGCACCAGGAGCACTGTGCCCTGGGAACGAGCGGGGGAGTTAGAGTTTCAGGTTCCAGTCTTAGCGCAGGGACCCACCCTCCTGTCCTTCACGGATTGCTGCTGTTTCACGGCTCTTCTCTCCCCTCAGTTTTGTCTATCTCTGAATTGGGGATTTTCAGCCATATTTCCTCAGATGTTTTTAGGCCCTGTTTTCTCTTCTCTTCGACGTTTGATGTTGTCCCGTAGCTCCTGAGCACTCTAGTTTTTAAGATATTTTATTCTGTTTTCAGATTGGATCATGCCTGTGGCTTCACCTTCCGTCATGGATCCCTCTTAACCTCTCCCTTCCGCTGTTCAGTCTACTCAGGGAATTTTTAATTTTAGACATTGTGTATAGCTTTGGACCTTCTAGAATTTCCATTTCGTTCCTTACTATCACTTCTCTGTACTTGCTTAATTTCCTGTCTTCAGTTATGAGCGTATTTCTCTTAACCCCTTGGATGTGGTTGAAATAGCTGCTTCAGAGTCCTCATCTGGTGATTACCTTTTCCCTTGAGAAGGGCCATCTTTCCCTGGTTGTTCATATAGGAGTATGTTTGAATAGTGTCCCAAATTAGAGCCATCCAATAGAAATATGTGAGCCACATATATAATTTAAAATTTCTAGTAGCCATATTAAAAGATTTAAAAAGTGAAATTAATTCTAACAGTAATTTTATTCAACCAAATGTGTCCAAAACATTTATTTCATTTCAGTGTATAATCACTGTTAAAATTGCAGCTAAGATATTTTACATTTTTTTCGTTTGTAAAGTGTTCAAACATGGCAAATGCACCCTACATTAATAGCAGACTTCAATTCAGATACTAAATTTCCATTGGCAAAGCTTGATCTGTATTTTATTTCATAAAATTTATGGTTGAAATACTAGATTCACATACCTGGCTGTTCCAAACTCACTCAAATGTTTTCCAGTAACTGAATTGATAACATTTTTAAAGTTTAAATTTATTAACATTAAGCCAGGTGTGGTGGTGCATGCCAGTAATCCCAGTGACCTGGGAGACTGAGGCAGGAGGGTTTCAAGTTTGAGGCTAGATTCAGCAACTTAATGAGACGCTGTCTCAAAATAAAATCTTAAAAAAGGACTGGGGGTGTAGTTCAGTGGTAGAGTGCTTGCCTAGCATGTAGGAGGTTCTGGGTTTAATCCCTAGTATTACAAAAAGAATACATTAACTTTATTTTTTGGGTTTTTTTTTTGTTTCATTTATTTTACATTAACTTTAAATGAAGCAAATAATTCAGCAGCACCGGCCACATTTTGACCACCCTGTAGCCACAGGTGGCTGTGTCTGGTTATTAGCAGCCCACTGAGAAGTGTTACGAACAGTGTGCTGTGGAGGCTCGGGATTCTGTTACATTCTTCTGAGGACTATTGATACTTTTGTTTTGATGATTAATTTGCCAATTCTTTTTCCTGATGTGGGCAGTGGCTCTTTTCTCAGCTTAAATCCTATCTTTAGCTGGACCTTTTTGAGTCAGACGCCACATGCATGGTTGAGAAGTCAGCTGGAAACCTGGGCAGAGTTTATACCTACGACAGTGGCACTCATTCTCTGTCGCGCTTTCTCCCCGTGGCTGTGGTTGCTTTGGATTCTGTGTGCCAGCCCTTTCCCCAAGACAGTGGGTTTCCCAGACACTGTGCTGGCAGTGGATGTGGCTTGCCCTCTGGCTAAAAGCCACTGAGACAGGGGAACTCCCTCCATGCCTTTACCTGCTCCTAAGTTTTGACTCCCTTCAAAATCTGCCTGCCTTCTCTGACTCTCCAGAGCTTCTAGGTAGTTACTACTTTGTACTTTGGTCAGAGTTCACAGTCGTTTTCTGTGGAGGGCTGGTCTGTCCTGAGCTTTCTCTACTCTGTCGTTTATTCTAAGCAGTTACAGCTTACGGAACAGCTGTGAGTACAGTGTCTTTTTCTAAACCGCTTAAAAGCAAATAATTCCATCACCTCTGATTGTTTTCATATTTCTCTCAAACAAGGACCCTGTCCTCAAATGGCCACAATCCAGCCTTCAGAATGTAGCAGCTAACTATGACTCATGGCTCCCACCTCAGCCCTGGGCCCTAGCCAGGCTTTGCCACTTGTTCCAGAAATGCCTTGTGGGACCCAGGTCAGAATCACCTGTTGTGTCTACTTCCTGCCTCCCAGGTCTCTCCAGGCTGGCGCAGCCCCTTGGCCCTCTCTTGGCTGTCATGACCTTAGCGTTTCGAGGACTGCAGACTGCTGTTGTGCAGAAGACCCCAGCCTGGGTTCATCCGTGTTCCCCATGAGGCGATGCAGGCTGGGGTCTTTGACAGGACAGCGCAGCCCACTGCACCGACTTAGGCTGGTGTGGTCAGTTTGTCCCATTGCTGCTGCTGCAGTTCACGTTGATCATGTGGTGATGTACTTGCCATGGCATGCACTGTGGAGTTACTGTTTGCGAGAGTAATTTTGAAATTAGTAAAGATTCCATTGCTTGTCTGACGTTCAGTTTATTCATTTATTATTTGTGTATTTGCAGGGATGCAAGATTTCTTAGTGTGAGAGTTCGGGTGCATCACTTTATTTATTTTGATGTTTAATTATCCTTACTTAGCAGTCCCTTCAGACTGGTTTCTGCGTCCTCCTGGCCCCATCATTCCTTGAGCACTCCTTTGCGTTCTAAGGTATTCTGAGCTTAACTCTACTTCCTTTGCTTTGGTGCCAGAATCAGCCACTTTTCCCATAGACTCTGGCTCCTTTGAATGGAAAAAGATGGTTGGAGCTGGGATCTGGCCCTGCAGCTGCTCATGCCATTGGGATGCTGCTGTTCCCGGGCCGCTCATTGGTAGAGCTGCAGGGCACCCATTTGTCTCAGGGGCACACATACATCCACGTCCACATTTTTAACGTCAGTCTCCAGACATGGGAAACCCAGCGTTCACTCCACTACTGCCGATTTCCATCTCGCATTCCCGGGGTCATCCTGGCTTCTGAGCTGTACCTGCCTTCTCTCTGAGCAGACCCCTGGCTCTTGTCACCCTTAGTGTGTTCTCTCATTTGCTCGACCTCCTCATGGAGGGGCTCACCCTCACCCCCAGCTGCTCCCCCCATGGATGCCCCTCCTCCCCGCCGTGATGGCACCCCCTTGCCCCACGTCCTCCTCTGGACTGCTGTGGCTTTAGCAGTGCAGAGACCGTTTTTCTCTGCCCCATCTGATGACTTTAGGGCCGAGTGATTCGGGAAAATAGGAAGGAGAAGGATGACCAAGAACTCTTCTTTTCACCTTTATCAACTTTCCACGTTTTTAAGCCTAGGATTTCACAAAGAGTACATACTGATTTTTTTTCATGTTACCTTTTATTGCTATCTATGTTTTAGTCACAACTGTATTAAGATAATTTACATATAAAATTCATCTTTTTCTTATTTTTAATTAAGAAATTTATTTGTTGAACAATCAAAAATGCTTCCAACGAAACAATATGATATATATATATATATATATATGTATATATATTCTGAAAATTGGATTTACCCCTAGATCCCTCCCCCTAATATCCCACCCTTATCCCTCCTCCTCTCCTTTCCAATACATCTCTACGAATGCCTTAGGTTGTGTGTCAGTACACTTTTTCTGGGTTTAATACATGAGAGTTGACCACCTTTGACACTGGCCAGGGTCTAGCTCCAGCCTCCACAGATGAGTGAAGACATTCGACGCTTGGTTCTCTGGGTTATGCTGATTTCACTCAGCATGATTTCTTCCATAGCCATCCATTTACCTTCAAAGGCTGCAATGTCATTGTTTCTAATTGCTGAGTAGAACTCCATGGTGTATATATGTACCACAGTTTTTGGATCCATTCATCCAGAGAGGGACACCTGGGTTGTTTCCATAATTTAGCAATTGTAAATTGAGCTGCTATGAACATTGATTTTGCTGTGTCGCTGTAATATGCTGATTCTAAATCCCCTGGAAAAATACCCAGGAGAGGAAAGCTGGATCATCTGGTGGGTTCATCCCTAATTTTTTGAGGATTCTCCACACTGCTTTCCAGAGGGGCTGTACCAGTCTGCAGCTCCACCAACAGTGTGCTAGTGTGCCTGTTTCTCCACAGCCCCTCCAGCATCTATTATTGTTTATAGTCTTCATTTTTGCCAATCTGACTGGAGTGAGATGAAATCTTAATGTAGTTTTCATTTGCATTTCTCTGATTACTAGTGATTTAGAGCACTTTCTCATGTATTCATTGGCTTGATCAATGTGCTCTGTTGAGAAGTTTCTATTTAGCTCTTTGGCCCATTTATTGATTGGGTTGTTTGTGTTTTTGAGGTTGAGATTTTTGAGGATTTTGTAGATTCTGGATATGAGTTCCCTGTTAGAAGAATCACAGGCCATGATTCTCTCCCATTCTGTAGGAAGCCTCTTGACAATTTGGATTATTACCTTGGCAGTGCAAAAGCTTTTTAACTTTATAACATCCCATTCACTGATTTTTTACTTTATTCCTTCACTTTAGGAGACAAGTTAAGAAAGTCTTTGCCTACTCCCAAATGCTGAAGTATTGGACCTAATTTGTCTTCCATCAGTTGCAAGGTAGCTTGTTTAATTCCTTGCTCCTTGATCCATTTTGATTTGATTCTCATGCAAGGTGAAAGATAAGGGTCTAATTTCAACTTTCTGCAAGTGGCTGTCCTGCTTGTCCAGCACCATTTGTTGAATATCCTCTCTCCTCCATGTAATATTTTGTCCCCGTTTGTCAAAAATCAGATGTTTAAAGATTTGTGGGTTTGTTTCAGGGTCTTCTGTTCCATTGGTCTTCATTCCTATCTTGATATCAGTACCATGCTGTCTTTGTTACTAGAGCTCTATAGTATAGTTTTAGATCTGGTATAGCAAAACCACCTGTTTCATCTTTCTTGCTTAGTAATGTTTTGTCATTGCTGGGTTTCTCATTGTTCCAAATGAATTTGAGAATTGCTTTTTCTGTATTTGTAAACAATGACATTGGCATCTTGATGGGGATTGCATTGAATCTATATAGAGCTTTTTGGCAGAATGGCCATTTTTATTATATTAATTCTGCCTAACCAAGAGCATGGAACATCTTTCCATCTTCTCAGTTCATCTTGGATTTCATTCTTCAATGTCTGATAAAAATTCTTCCTTTTAACTTGTATAATTGAATGCCTTTAATATAGTCACAATTGCGCAACTGTTACCATCATCTAATTTTAAAACATTGTCATCATCCCCCAAAGGAAGCCTGTCCTCGCTGGCAGTTACTCTCAATTTCTGCCTCTACCTACATGTGGAAGCAGCTAATCTGCTTTTCATCACTGTAGATTCTAACCAGTGCACCCCCATGGGCTCACACTCGGGGGATCTTTTGTGTGTGGTGCTTCTGTTTAGTAGCTCCCAGGTCCACCGTGTTGTCGCTTGGATGAGCCCTCCTTCCCTCTTTGTGGCTGATGGTGGCCCACTGTTTGGATAGACCACATCGGTTGGCCCTTTCCTCAGCTGATGGGCTGGGATTGTTTCTGCCGTTTGGCTTTTGTGGGCAGTGCTGGTGCACAGTGATGGTGTGTCTCTTGTGTGGACGTGTGTTTTCAGATGTGGTTCTCCTGCATCCATGCCTGGGTGTGGAATCAGTCGTGGGCTGATGTTCCCTTACTCTCAAGGGCCATTTGTCCTTGTGAACGCTGCATTGGTTTCCTTAGAAGCTTGATTTAAGTGTCACTTTGCACCGAATGTAGAGTTAGGGTATTATTTCCTGCTGTGTCCTAATAGGCATGAGCTAATGGGAATTAAAAAATTTGACAGTCTTCCCAAGCTAATCAGCTATGCAGGAAGAGAAAAAGTGCAGAGAACATGAGATGCGTATCTGTTTCCAAAGCTGCATCTGTTTCTAAAAGAAGTCACCTGGAACTGAGACTCCAAAGACTTTCTGAAGAGCAGACCTTGGTAGTCTCTCCCAAATGATAGGCATGTATTCCTAGGGCTGGAGCTGCTGGCCCTGACCCCGTCGGGAGGCCCCAGGGTAGAGTGTGGTGCCATGGCAGGGGCAGGTCGTGGGTGCAGAGGGTGAGCTGCTCCATCCCTGGCCGCAGAGTCACCTCTCCAGATCAGTTTAGGACTAAGCCTGTGGTCCACACCTTACTTTCTCAGAGGTTAGTGGAAGCCCAAATGGAAACTTACAAACCAATAAAGGATCCCATGGGAATTTACCCCTAAAAGTAGAAAACAGTTTTCCAGTTGTAGTCTGAATTTACTTTGTCTTGACTTTATTTCAAGACTTGTGCTAAGAATGTTCTCATGTATGGTTTTTTTTTTTTTTTAAAGAGGGGACAGTGAGAGAGAGAGAGAGAGAAGCAATTTTTATTTAGTTTTTCGTGTAACTTTCATTCCTCGGACACTTCATTGTGTATGTGGTGGTGGGGTTTGAACTCGCATCCTTGCAACGCCAGGCAAGCGCTGTAACCGCCAAGCCACCACCCCAGCCCCTTTCATGTGTGTCTTAATGGCTGATCGTGGTGAGAAGGATGAAGAGGCTGTGCCTGCAATCTGCCCTGAACTTTAGTCTTTAAGGGTCATGCAAAAACGTGGCCTTCATCTTGAGTATTGATGTCGACTATTTTTAAACAAGTTGAGTTGGCAAATGGGCTCCAGAGAAGCACAACAAAGTCCTGTTCTGGGCTCAGTGTTTGTGCTGAGTTGGAGAAAAGTCTCTGAGGATGCTTCTTGATGTGTGGATACCAATTTCCCCACCCCGGCTCCAGCCCCAGTTGAGAATTTGCCTCGAGCAGCTCACCTTGAATGGTTTTGGTTACTGCACGTTTGTGAGACTCGTAGATGCTGGAAAGGTAGCACCAAGAGAGCCCTCCCTTTCCAGCTGGGTTCTTTGTTTGTCCCAGGGACTTAGGGCAAGAATTTGTCTGCCACATTAGAACTGTCAGGAAATGTTAGGAAAGCGGGGCTCTTGTTCCTTGCTGGCGTGATGGTGGGTGTAGTGGCATCACTGGGGCGCTGGAGTCACAGATCTCTGGCTTTTAATGGCAGTGCCATGCAAGGATATCATGACATGTAGAGAGTGGCACTGCCCTCTGAGGGTGGTTCCGTGCCCGTGTTTGCAGGGTGAGTCCGGAGTCGGTTCTAACCTTCCTTGCACACCCATAACGTTCACGAGCGCCTCCATCTGGAGCAGCTGTTTGATGTGCTTGTACTCCTCTCCAATAACAGGGAAACTTCAAAGTGTTCGCTCAAAGGAATATCTACCCAAAAAGGCACTATCACAACTAGATGTCATGGGCGTCCTTTCCGGGAAACGCCTGCTGCAGAGGCCCGCCTGTGAGCCCATGCCCCTCTGTTCTCATTGCCTACGTTTTAAAAAAATTTTCATTAGTGCATTACAGCTGCACATGATGATGGCTTCTGTTGCCACATGTTCCTAGATGCACACGGTACAGCAGTGGAATTTGATCAGTATTCCCTGCCCCCTCACTTCTTACTTTTAAACAGTCAAGAGAAATTTATCCTTTGGGGGAGGCTGAGATGACCACATGAGGCGTCACAGCTGGTAGTATAAGGTCCAAGCACACGCCCAGCCTGGGAGTGCAGACTTGGGGCCATCAACTGTGTGGAACTTTGTGCGTTGTGCATCTGCATGAAATTAATAACAATGTGTTTATATTGATTATGTACTTTCTTTAAATTCTAGATTCATAATGTTTCTTTAAATTAGTATTTTCAATTATAAATTAACTTTTTATTTAGAAATAATTTTTAAAAAATTATAGCAAAGTACAGCTAGCACCCACGTGGCACAAGTAATTCTCATGTGCCCTTTACCTAGAGTTGCCTGCTGTGCCCACCGTACCCCTGGTGCTTCTCATGTGCTCTCATTAGCTCTGTGTGTGTGTGAGTGTGTACACCAAAGCACGCTCAGCACACGCAAGGTGTGAGTAACATCATCTCTAAAGAATAAGTGTTTGAAAGGAGGTGCTTTCCACAGTTCCCCACTCCTGAGCACCTCAAGTTGATTTCCTCAGAATAAGAACTATTTTCTTACATAACCACAATAGTTACCAACTTCAAGAAGGTGAGCGACAAGACCACACCGTGATCTAATCAAAGCTCACATCGACCCACTTGACCCAATAGCATACTTGATGGAATTTTTAACTTAAAACCTACACTTCCTGCCTTAAAACTTTGTGAACTTATAGAATGTTCATATGACAGTACAAAATGGTGCTCTCGCCTCCGCTTCTAATGGATATCTCATGTTAGAATGTATTTCTGCTAATTTTATTTATTTTCATTTTTTATTAGTGCAGTATATTTGTGTGTATATAATATTGGGGTTCATTTTGTCATAATCCTACAAGCATGGACTATAATCCCAGGATGATCCTATTTTATTTAAGCTGGATTTCAGCTTAGCTAGATTTAGGGTTTAGATGACTTTGGGTAACCTGTTGACCTGCAGTTGAGAGCAGACTGGTTTTCTGAGCATGCATGTCAGTTCAGGCTTCTAAGAAGGCCATGGTACTGTCGAGCAGAATGCCCACCCCATTAACGATTCTCGACCTGACGTTGGGAAAGCCATGCTTACAAACTTCTGCCTGTGGGCCGCTTGCGTCTTCTCTCACCTACTGTCATTGTTCCTTTTGCATGCAGATCCCTCTCACCAGCTCTGGTGACGTTCCGTACCTTGAATTCCTCTCCAGGTTTGGTGGAGTTGACCTGAATATAAACACGTTGAAGAGGTAAGTGTTCGATCACTCTTGAGGAAATGTGCGATTTGAAATGGTGAGTAAGAGCCATGGCAAGGCCACGTGAGCCATCACATCAGCAGGTGCCCGCATGACGCAAAGAGCGTGTCCACAGAGAATTTCATGGAATAACTCCCAGTGAAGGTCATTTAGAGAAGATTCTAACTTCCGTACAGATACCTTTCAGAATTAGAGCAATTATGCTGCAATGTAAAACATAGCAAGATTAGATAAAAATGTTTTGCACACCATGTATTTTAGTTTTGAAAATAATGAATTTTAATTTTGAAGTGAACTATTAAGATGCCAGATTTGATACTTGTTGGGCTTTGTATGTACACCGTTAACACTGGTCATTGGAAAGTGGTTGTGTTTTGGTGACTAGAAACAGAATGATAGAGGATCTTGCATGAGCGCCTCCCGTGCTTCCTGGCTGTCATGTAAACGGGGACTCCTGTGCTTTATCTGCAGAATGAAGGGCTGGAGTATGACCTTTAATGTTCCCATCAGCCTTAGGGTTCTTTGGTTCTACTGAATAGTTCAGGAAACATTGTTTACTAAAAGCAGTCACTAACTCTGCCTCTAAGTGAGTAAGCCTGCTTTCTTAGGAGTTGTGGGAGTGACTGTAAGATTGAGCCTGACCCTGAAGCATCAGCAGACTTCGGAGTCACTGCGGTGTCTTTCATGACTGAACCCAGCACGAGTGCAGTTTGGGTGGAGAGCGAGTGCGGCTGGGAAGGGGAGTGGGTATTCAGTGGAGACAGTTTCAATTTTACAGATGAAAAAGTTCCAGAAATCTATTGCACAGCAACGTAAAAGTACTTAACCCTACTGAATTGTGCATTTAAAATGGGCAAGATGGTGAATTTTCTTATGTTGCTTTTTTTTTAAATCACAAATTTTTAAAAAGTGCAGCAACTCTAGCTGGGATGGTTAAGTATTGTCCTCTCTGCTGTGGTTCATGGTGTCCCTGAAGTTGGTGTTTTGGAACTCTATGTATGGTTGGGAGGGGGCCTACTGGAAGGTGTCTGGATCATGGGGGCAGAGCCCCATGAAAGGAGAATTCTTTGCTCATGTGAGTGAGTTCACACTCTAGCTCACATGGGATTAGATTAGTTACCACCAAGAGTGGCTGTAATAAAGCAAGGACACCCTGTGCTCTCTTCTGATACACTTGCCATGAGTTGAAATAGCATGAAGTCTTCACTAGAGGACCAAATTTAAAAACCCTCTTGGAATTTATAGGTGCTAGAACAGGAAGCCAAAGTAAACCTATTTTCTTAATAAATTTTCTGGTCTCAGGTATTCTGTTATAGCAACAGAGAATGGACTAAGACATGCCCCATGATCTGGAATGTCTCTGTGCTCTGTTTAGCTAATGCTCAGTAACTGGTGAACTAAGATAACTTCCAATCTTCTCCAAAAGAATGACTACTTGTTTTATAGACTACATATTTATGCTCTTGACCTGAAGCCATTCCTATTTTTGGGATGAGATTTTTTTATGGACCATAACCTAATCTGAATATTCTTTGTTGGAAAAGCCAAACATCTGGAAAAACTGAAAGCAGGAGAGTTTTTTTTCTCTTATTGTGAAACCTTAGCCTAGTATTGGTTTGAGATAAAAAGGATTGTAAGTTACTTTCTTAAACATCAAAGGCTAAATATTTAAACTAAGTTTGAAGATTTCTGACTTACTATGAAGTTTAATTTTGTAAATGTTAGAAGCAATGAATCATAGTAAACAGAGACTTCTCTTTCTAGTAGCATGGTGGCTTCTACCATGAGCAACAGTTCCACTGAAAACAATGAAAATGCTGGATAAGAGGTAAAAATTCATGTAATTCAATAAAGTAACTGAGCTGGCAAGAAAATAAGAACTTCTCAGAGGCTAAAATGAAATGAAATTTGGAATCTAGAGAAAGAAGCACCCTGGAGAGTCTGCTTTTGCCCCGAGGATTTTTCCAAATCATGGTTCATGTGTTCCATTTTTTGGTCACTGAAGGAAAGGGGGCTGCCCTATGTGAAGGAATCTAATGTAGAGTTGGGACATCTACACCCTCATGGACCGATAAATTACAACAAGGAAACAAGGGTGCAGCAACAAAACCTACATATTCTAACACTGGTTTTGAGTGACTATTGAAGTTCAAGTTGAGTTTCATGCATATCTGTGTTTCAATTAATGTTACTTGTGTGGTCTGAGAAGTTCAAAGCTAGAAATTAATTTAAAAGTGATCTTACCCTGGGCATTCTCTTCTGCAGAGGAGTGTCTCTTCAACCCAGGTCTTAAGTGCAGGGTAACAACAGATCGCACAAAGACACCTGAAAACCCTGCAGAACTGGAGAATGAGGACTGCTGACCAATGCATGCAGTACCAAGTAGAATCAGACCTAAAAACTCTTGGAATATGGGAAGTATCAGACACATAACCTAAAACTAAAGTTTTCATGTGTTTAAAGAAATAAAAGAATTAATTCAAAATGAATACAACATAAGAGGCAATGAAACAAAATTCAAAGAGGCAAAAAATGGGACTTCTGATACTGAATATAGGATAATTATAGATATAAAATTCAATGGATAAGTGAGACTAGTGAGTTAAATGTAACTGAAATGAGCATTTGTGGAATGGAGGATAGATCTGAAGAAATTTTCCAGAGTACATCACAGAAAGACAAAGAGATACAAGATATGACTCCATGTACCTTCAGGTATAAGCAACACGGAAGCCAGGGAGAGTCTTAATATTCTTTTAACTGGATTTTCAAAAAGTATCTATCTTAGTCTAACTTGTCCTTCTACAACAGCATACCTAAAATTGGGTAATTTATAACAACAGAAGTTTATGTCTTACAGTTCTGTAGGCCAGAATATCTAAGATCAAGGTATTAGCTCCTGGCATGACAGCCTTCTTACTACTCTTCACGTGGAGGAGGCAGAAGGGAAAGAGAGGACCAGCTTCCTTCATCAAGCCCCCTTTAAAGGCACCTAATCCCATTCACGAGGGAGGAATGCTAATGGCCTAATCACCTCTTAAAGGCTCTGCTTCTTAATACTACCACATTGTCGTCACCTCAATTTGGAGTGGCACATTCAAACCACAGCAATAAAAGAGAAAAAACAAGGCAGGAATAATATTTGAAAAGACAATGACTGAGAATCTCAAGTCAGATAAATAAAAGATATGCCCAACTAGATAGAAACTGCAGGATCTTCAAATCAAAGAGCAAATATTAAAAGGTGGTGAGAAGGAAAGTGGAAGTGATGTCAGAGGAGTGGCAGCCTGACGCTGACTTCTCATGGTGACAGTGAAAGCCGTAAGACAGTGGAAGAATCTTGTTAACACGCTGGAATCAGGTGCATGTCACCCCTAATGCTGTACTGTATTTGCAAGAATACAGGGACGTTTCTCCTGTGGGACCCCCTGGGACCCTCCCTTTTCTTGCCACAGTGTGTGCTCATCTACTGGCATCAGAGTACAGTTTGACCTGTGGTTTTTCAACAGTCACGTGCCTTCAGAAGAAATCAACTTCCTGTTTGGAATCCCGATCTTTTCCTGGGCTAGACATAAGTACTGCTAAACTCTCTTCTGGTGCTGGGCAGTAGGGAACCTCAGCTCGCAGTCAGCCATATGATCACGAGGTAGTTTACCCTGCACAGTGTGCTGTTCTGCCAAACCATGGTGTTATGCGAGTAAGTTGCACGTTGTGCAACGCTTTTTTGACTTGTGCTATTTTAAACTTAAAATGGGTTTAATGGGACAGAATCTCCCTGTAGGTTGAGAAGCATCTTGCATCTTTGCCTTCTGTGTTCAAAGCAGATCTTTTTCAACCAGATCTTGTATAATTTCTTCCTATCAACTTGTATAAAAATAAGGATCAGTCTATCCAGTCATTGAATTCTCAGGGGCTGAATCCTGGGACACTGACAGAGTTGCGGCTCAGAGTTCCTGACTTTGTGGTAGTGGGATTAATGCTGGTCACAGCATTTTCCTTCTGGAAATATGGTTGGTGAGGTCACATTTTATATTGGCCAAACTCAATGCCATCCGGAAGTGGTATGCATCTCTTCTATCTGGCCACCTCAGCCTTTCCAGAACTGGCCATGCATAAAAGTCACCATGCTGAGGAAAACTGAGTTAGAAGCAACATGAAGATTAGGGACATTTTACTTCTAGAAACATTTTTGGCCTGGAGTGATATTTTAAAGAAATCTATGCCTCTGAGCGTATGAGAGTTGGTAACTGCAAAATGTGGAACTCTTATTGTGTTCAGTACACAGGACCTGTCTTACCTGTGATAATGGCAGTATCACCATTCCTTCCTTCAGAATCACCCAGGAGCCATTCTATCACAGTAAGCAAATTTATCCTTTGAGCTCTGCTTCTTCTGAAGGACATGTAGGGCATTTTTACCCATGGGCTGAAGAAAGCGACCTCTGCATATCAGCTAATCCACAGGGCACTTGGCACAACACTACTTCCATGAAGGATAACTAAAGTCTTCCAGGTGCAGCACGATCAATGCAGATCTCGGAAGAAGTTTTAAAGACTTGCTGAGCGCTGCCTGAGAACACTCACCAGTGTTCTGAAGGACCTGATAATTGTGTTGAAGCTAAATTCATCCACAAGGACCCTGTTCAGCAACACGCCTTTGCTAGGACATCCACCCAAAATTCAACGGTCAGAGGAAACCGCAGCAGAGCAGGAGTTGCAACAGCACATGTGAAGCTGAGCCTGGGCAGCAGCCTTTCATCAAGAGAAGCAGGGCTCGCAGGGGAAAGGCTGTGGGCTACCAAGATGCGAGCAGCCGAGAGGCTGCCAGGGACAGAATCCAGAAGAAAAGCAGCTACTGGTCAGTTCCATCTTGACGGCTTATTTCAAATTTCAGGAGATCAGAGACATGATCAAAGTCAGTAAGAAATATGTTTTAAAATAAAGACTGAGGATTAAAGACATTTAAAGACAAAAGCTGAGAAAGTTAATCTGCAGATCTTAACCAAGAGGTATTGTTGCGGTGAAAGGGAAGTGACCCCAGATGGAGGGCCTGAGCATTTAGAAGTGAAGCACAAAGAATGTGGCTACGTATGGGAAAATAGAAATGATTATGGGCTGTATGTATACAAGGGTATACGATTTCTATATGTGTTAAATAGAATGTCGAGAGTGAAAATGCCTGACCACAGTTAAACTCAGGGCAGTCAAAGTGAGTTAAAGTCCTCTGAATTCCACTTACTAGCTGGCAGGAAGACTGGAGTATTGGTCAACTTCACACAGTGAGTTATAGATGTATTGTGAGCTTTAGAATAACTTCCAAAGAATTGAAAAAGAATGCTTAACTTGAATACAAAACGAAATGATTTAAGAAATAACCTGAAGGAAGTAAGAAAGGAAGAGCACTCTAGAACAGGAAGTGCAAATAAAACACACAGCAAACTTATAGACCTACACCCCTGCGCATGTGTACAATGACATAAAATGTGAAAAGACTACATAATTCAATAAAAAGACAGAGACTGTTGGACTATATACAAACTCCAACTTTTGTCTTTTTAAAAAAATAAACATACATTTAATAAAGGGTAAAAAAAAAGTTGAAAGAAAAAAAGTGGGAAAATTATACTATAAAAGCATAGAACACCCATCCCCAACACCACGCACACAGCTAAGAACACCCATCCCCAGCACCACGCACACAGCTGAGAACACCCATCCCCAGCACCACGCACACAGCTGAGAACACCCATCCCCAGCACCACGCACACAGCTGAGAACACCCATCCCCAGCACCACGCACACAGCTGAGAACACCCATCCCCAGCACCACGCACACAGCTAAGTGGAGGAAAACATAGAACAAAAGAAAGTAGGGGTGATTATATTAAATTTAGGCAAAACAGATGTGAGTTCTAGAACATTTCATTATAGAAAATGCCCTGCTTAGAAGACCAAGATTGCCTGACTCGGTCACAAACAGAAAAATCCAGTGAGAGAAAAGCCTACACATAGACACCTGGAAAGGTCAAAAGTGAAAGGATTTTAAAATGTACCATTCCATTAAATCCGAAGAGCTGGTGTCTTTCAGCTATCGACCAACAGCTGAGTGTGGCTGGCTGGGTTCTCCTGAGCCCACGCTGAGATGGAGGCTGGGGGTGCAAGCTGGGACCCTGAGGGAAGAGCTGAGGCAGCACTGGAGGGAGCCCTTGGCCAGTGATGGAGGCAGCAGGGGCTGCGGCCACCCCTCTCCCCAGCTGGATGGTGGGCACGTGGCATTTACCCTTCTGCTCTTACATGTAGGCCACAGTGTGTTGTGACTATTGTAAGTATCATTAAAACAATATTAAAATATTACCTTTAATGGTTTCATCAGACTGGGGGTCCTGGGTCCTGACCAGTCCCATTTATAATTTAGGAACAAAGCTGAAGCTCCAAGTTTCGATTTCCTTCTGTGTCACCCAAGTTCATTCTGCTAAACCTGCTCAGGCCCTTCCCCTCAGTTTGATGCAGAATCCTAGAGGTGGCCACACCCCCTCTGGCCGCAGGAATCAGCCTCAGCTTCTCTGGTCTTGCTGGCCTCACTGCTGAGCTGGGATTGCCGAGCGCCTGCCCCAGGGCTTCACACTGCTGTATCCTCCCTTTGCCCCGCCTGGGTGGCAGCATCACCCCTCAGCTTGTGGGGCTGTGTTCAGGCGTCAGAGACCTCCTGTTGCCCACCCACCCACCCAAGAGTCGTATCCCATCTCCAGTTTATTGCCTTTCCACCTTTATTTTCTTCGTGACACCTGCTATTTATTTGTTATTGGTTATTTCCCATCTGTCACTGTCACCAGTAGGGAGGTGTCTTGCTCACTAGTTCTGCGCGGACCCAATGTGTAGGAGGCACCGGGTAAATACTGCCAAGTGCAGGAGCCTGAGTTCTGCCTCTCCCCTGCACCCTGACCCTACCAGTCTGTTCCAGAGAGGGCTCTGAAATGGCTGTGGCCCTTTGGAAAGTGCAGAATGCACAGGGTTAATAAGGAGCAGATGGAGCTGGGGGTGCCCGCGCTCACCCAGCAGAAAGTCCTTTGCGGAGTGGCTGCTGCGGCCGTGCAGTATGGGCGGGAAGCCCCGTGGGGGTGTGGTCAGAAACGGTGCAGCGCTGAAGGGGCAGGAGCTGGGTCTGTGACCACGTGTGACCTTCCTTCTCCCCCTTACAAAGACCTCAGCGTCCTCCTCGGTCTGTCCAGAGGGCTTGGCGTCCCTGTGACGGCTCAGTCCCCACATACCTGAGGGAGAGCACAGGCCTGCCTCATCTCACAGACTTGTAAACCGAGGGACCCGCCCAAGTTCAGTCCTGGCGGATGGCCGCACACAAGAGACACCTAGAACTGTGAAAGTTTGTCTAGAAATCCTGGTGGGTTTTCTTTCTATTTTTTTTAACAGAGGGAGTGAATCAACTTTATTCATGTTTTCATCTGGATTTCGTTGCTCCGAGACATTATTGTGCGTGGTGCTGGGGTTTGAACCCGGGTCCTCGTGCTTGCCAGGCAAGCGCCGAAACCGCTGAGCCACCGCTCCAGCCCGGTCCTGGGTTTTGATCTCTGCAGGCCCTGTGTGAATGTCTGTTTGGTGAAAACATTTTAACAAAGGCTTTTTTGTTTCTGTTTTGAAGGGGAGGTGGGAGTGACACGAATGGCTACAGGACACTCAAGGAACTTGAAGCCCAAGTCGGAGAGAAGGTAATAGAGTCTCGAAAACGCTGCCCCAGCTCTGCTCAGCAGCAGCTGTTGGCCACGGCAGATGCCGAGCGAGCCGCTGCCGCTTGTCATCTGCGTTCTCACATCAAAGCCGCCTGGCGGAGTAGATCCTGGAAGAGCCCACGTGAAAGCTCGCGTTCTGGGGCTTTGACGGCCTTGGATGGCATCTCTTTCCATGAGTGGCACCGGCAGAAGTCCTGGAATATTAATTACTTTTGTGTTAACTTTGGATCTGTGTGAGGAGGGCTGTCTTTTCTGGGGTTTTTTTTTTTTTTTTTTGAGTGTAAAACTGAGCAGGTTTTTCTTTAGACAGAGAAAACGACTGCTTTTTGGCAGTAAATGCCAATCAAGAGCGCGGGGTAAAAATAACCAGTCAAACTCCCAGTGCTATATATTTAAGTATGGAGTAATTTAGCCACAAGAGCTGCGATGCGTGTTTAGAGGAGCATGTGGCTTCCTTCCTATTTGCTGATTGTGGCGCAGGCTCACGCAGCGCCACTCGAGATGGGAGGAGATGGCAATGGCGTGTGGGGCTTGGAATCGGACGCCTTTTTAAAATGCATTTGAGCTGTCAGTTACAGGAGCAGTTTGAGAATCGGGTTTAATTTACTTGATGCAATATGCTGGTTTGAAATGTGAGAAATTGTCTTTCTTTTTTGAACTCTTCTGAGACTCTCATACATTCCAAAATCAAAAAGAATCAGAGAGCCACAAAATGTTTGCCTCAAGTTCCCTGGCTGGTACCGTTCACACCAGACAGTTCATTTAATATGATAATTTTACAGCATTATGTGTCCCTAAAAACCTGCTTCATTATAGTTGGTGTGCAGTTGGTAGCAGGAGCCCTGCATGCTGTCTTCTGAGGTCCGTTGGAGACTCTGTAAGACGCACGTAACATGATTGCTGTCATTTTGGTCTGCATCTTTGCTTTGTCTCTGCACACTGTTCTTCTTGAAGTACTCCCAGCAAAGTTCACTGTGACAAACGTGGAGCAGCACAGATGCTGCTGTGGGTCAGGAAAGTGGTGTCATGGTGTGGAGTGAATGGACAGGGTCAGGATCGTCTGCGACGGCCATGCTCTCTACTTCCGTTCAGTTCCTCTTTCATTCCAGCCTCACCACAGAGGCCCTCCCTATGAGAAGGAGTCAGCCAAAGCAGTTTCCATGCGGCTTCCTGTGAGAACAAAAGAGTGAGGGGCGGAGGAACAGAATAGAGAGAAGGCAGCCCCCAGGACAGAGGGGCCCTGTGCCCTGCATTGTCGTCAGCGTAGACGGCAGCCCCGATTCTACCCACAACTGACTCTGGTGGGCCATGGAGCAGGGCAGGGCTGAGCTCAGGGACTGCCGTCTCTGGCCAGATGGTCTTAAGCAAGTCCTTGTCCTCGGAGTTCTTTAAATGGCAATGGAGATAATCGTGCCCACCTTGAAGGTCTGTAAGAAGCACCAGGGCCACTGAGTAAAGGCCCCTGCTGTGGTTATGCCTAACAGTCCCACTTCCTGTGAGGAAGAAGCAGACACAGTGACCCACACACCTGCAAATCGCCTGGGCTGCGTCCCGCGCAGTGGCTGCGTCCAGGGGAGACGCTGTGCCCTTCCCATTGGTCACATACCCACACAGGAGCTGGGGAACACCTAGGAGTGGCCGCAGCATGGCTCCGTACGGTGGTTTGGGGGTGAGAGGATGCTAACGAGTGTCCTTGTTACCTTAGCGAACAGTCCTGGAGCCAAGGCCACACGGTTCTCTCAGCCTCTGGGGAGCCAGACCTTGCTGTGCACATGCGGGCAGAGGGCAGCTGGATTCCCAAGCTCGGTCTGCGCTCACGTCAGTGCCCCTTGTTCACTCGACCCTTGCTCCCTGTGCCTCACCTGGCCCAGTGGAGAAAGTGGACCAGGGTCGAAGGTCTTCACACCTCGCCTGTCTCCAGTGACTGTGGCTTCTCGTGGCCAGTCTGTTTTGTGGCCCAGTGACTCCTGAGTGCCCTCTGCAGGGTCTACCTGATCCTGGTTCTGGTGTCTGCACCCAGGTTCCACTCAGCTGTCACCCCTGCCTCACTGGCCCTCACCCTGGGCTTTCGCGGTTCATTTTGGTCCCAGGTTCAGCACTCCACTTCCCTTCGGCTCCCTGTTCAGGTGCCCTGGACTGATTCTGGAGCTCTCTGGTGCTCAGGCCCTGGCTCCCATGGTCCCCTGGGGGAAGAGGGATCTAGTGAGCATCAGGCACCCCTGGCCGCTTCCTGGCAGGCTCTTTGTCATCCTGATTTGATGTCTTGCCAGTGGAATCTACAACGCCTGCCAGTCAGGTTCTTAGAAGCATGGCGGTGAAGGCCCTGGCACACAGGGTGCTCCACAAATGTTGGTCCCCTCCATGGTTTGTGCTGCTGGTTCTCCTTGCCAAGCCCTTGCTGTCACCAGGCAGAGGTCTGTGGTCCTTCCTCATGAGAACCCAGGGCCTCAACTGAGTTCGCTCACCACGAGGGGGTCAGGGAGCATGGGTCCAGGGTGGCTCACCCATCTCTTGGGGCACCCAGGGGGAGGCAGGCACATATTCAATGTCAGGCTTTCTCCAATGTGCTGTTTCTTCCAGCGTAGCTCTTTGAGAACAAGGGAAGCTTCTCGCATCTCACAGCCTAGCTGTGCCCCACACCACCTGGGTCTCAGGCAACGGAACTGATCTCTGAGAGCAGCCTGGACCTGCCAGGGTGTCCTCTGGTGTGCTGGGCGCCCTCCTGGGAAGCGCGTGGCCACCAGGAAGAGTGGGTGTCTGAACAAGTAGAAAATGGGAGGTCTTATGAGAAGAGGACGAGGGCGAAAGAGGGAGGAAGGCAGGCGCCCGCACCCGCCCAGCAGCTGGGGGACCCCCTCGGCCGGCTGAGCGCCTGCCTTGGCCTCTCATGGAGTTGCCCCTGCTGGTAATAATGGTAGCGGCACTGGTTTTTCTATGTGCTTTGCTGTATTAAATCAGCTAATTCCCAAAGGAAGCCCTCAAGGCAGGTGCCACAGATCTCGTGCTGGCACCGGGGCAGCTGAGAATGGAGGCCATCAGCTTGGTACAGGCGCACAGCAGTGGGAGGAGAAGCTGTGGCCCAGCCTGGAGCCTGGCTGTGGCATCCTTGCCCAAACCGCTAGGCAACCCTGCTTCTCAAGGGAAGGCCTGAGGCCAGCTTTGCACTTGGCACTTGGGACAACCTGCAATGCCCGGAGGCTCCACCTGCCATGGCCCAGGGAGGGGACTTGTTTGTTCCAACCCCAGGGTCCTCTTTTTGTCCAGGGTGTCTGTACTTCAGATGGGCACCTGGCTTCTCTCGCATTCCACTGGGGTCTCTTCCGCACCTGCCTGCCTGCAGGGCCCCAGCTCCGTCCTGGGGTGCTCGCCAAGATTCCCAATAGGAATCCAACGGGAACAAAGGGACGAAAGCCAAGCTTCAGAGCATCGCAGGCCTAGCGGAGTCCCGTCTCCTCACTCTTCTGTCTCCTGTCAAGGCCCACACGTGGTGAAGGTGGAGGAAAAGAGGCACTGACAAAGCAAGGGAGCCTGTCCTGCCCTCGGGGTGGGGTGCTGAAGGTAGGCCGTGCAGGGGCTACCGAGAAGGAGGGCACCGTCGGGACCACACTATGGTGGGAAGCACCTGGCCCACCCGGCAGCAGTGACTCGCGAGTCTGTCCGGCACTGAGTGGTCCTGCACAGGCTTCCTGGGATTACCCTGTGCCTTGGAGTCGACTAGATGCAGCCTTAGTCATTTCAGAAGCAGTCAGTAAATGATTGCAGGCACTCAGCTGCTCGCTTGCTCTGTGATATTCTCGCACAGAAGAGACGGACGTGATGTGTGGATTCAATGTCCTAGGCAGGTGAATTTTCTTAAAAAAAAAAAGAAATTTAAATAATTATTGATCAGGGAATAGAGAAGTAGTTGCTAGAATCAACACCATTTCATCAACATCTTCACACTATAGCACCACATTCACAGTAAGGAATGTTCTGGAATTCAGTTCTTTGCCTAATGAGAAGGCGGGGCGGACTCAGACACCTGCAGGCTTTCGGCTGCTCCCCGGCATTCTCCTCGATCTGCGTTGGTACGCTTGGTGTGACTTGCCTGTTCAGCAGGTATTGGGACACATCTCCTCTCAGCTGCAGGAAATGTTAGCATATCACAGAGCTGTTGGGACAGATTGGAGCTGAGGCACTTCTTCCTCCCCACACAAAGCCCATCAATCATAACCGAGGATGGTGATTAATAATGTCACAGCTTTCCTCCGTGCGTCTCTGTGCAACTAAATGAAGAGTGGCGCTTACATTTTGATCTGGTGAATCTCACACCACAAAACAATCAGTTGCCATTTCACACAAAAAATTATGTTGAAAATAGTTTTTCCCTAGAACATATTTTTGGTTGCTCTATTATTAATTTACTAAAGCCTTCACGAGGAAACCACAACAAAGATCCTGTTATAGGGTTTGTAGTTATTTCAGACTAAGTTTATCTCTCTTCTTTTTAAGTAATATATCTCTGCATATGGCAGATTAATAGCACAAACACAAGACTGTGGGGGTAAATGTTTGAAATAGCAGCGTCAGGGAACAGCTAGGGCTCCCAGGTGGTGGCCGGCCTGCGCATGCGTCTGAGCACCAGCGCTAAGTGGCCCTGAGTGAGGGCCATCCCTGAGACTGCTTCCTCCTCTGTGACATTGGGGAGCAGTGTTGCAGAGTCTCCCCAGGACCCTTGGGACCTGTGTGGGAATAAAGGTGAAGTAAACTCACCCTAGCGCTGGGCTGGGAAGGTGCACAGGAAACCAGGAAGGGCTGGCACTTGGAGGGTTCGACGTGAGCCCTTGCAAGGGAGGTTACACGATGGCATGTGCTGTGCAGCTCTGGGGGAGGGGGAGGGCTGTGTGCCGATGGTGCACCCTTGCACCCTCGGGCCCCGCCCAAGGGACCTTCCTCCCGTGGCCTCCTGCTCACCACTTGTTCAAGCAAAGCCCAAAACCCAGCCCTCTCCCATGTCCATCTGCAAGTCCATCTCTGCATCCTGGACAGCCAGAACCTGGTCATTTCTCTTCACCCGCACTGCCACTGTCATCTCTGGCCTGTGCTGCTTCAGCAGCCCCTCACCTGGATTTCCTGTCCCCTCTCGTACCCCTTACGTTCTGCATGCCACATGAGAGCAGGGTTATCTGTTCATGACACAGGACAGCTCTCATCAGGTGTCTCTGCTGACCCTGCCCGTGGTTTGGTTGCATGTGGAGGAAACATTGAGTAGATGTCTCCCTGCCTGGGAGAGCTGTCCAAGAGGTGATTCTCACAGATTCCTTAACCCTTGAACGTCCTGAGGTGTATTTACTTGTTTACGAGTGGCAAATGTTCCTGGAAGTGGGCACCTTCTCTGTCTTGCTCGCGGCTGTGACTTTTTGTCTTGAGCAGTTCCCAGCACCTGATACACAATCAACAAATATTTATTAGTTAGATGAATAGTTTTGGCCCATACTTGGCATAGGCGGAGACAACTTGATGAGAAGATAAATGGAGCTAATATTTGGGCTGAGGGTAGAGTTTCAATGCATGTTGAGAATGGAGTAGGGAAGAGGAATGGGGTAGCTTGTAGGATTGCAGTGTGGCACAAGAAAGGGACTTGGGGTGGGACAGTGGAATGTGGCAGGGCAGGGGAGGAGACAAGCCCCTTAGGCTTAATATTTTCCAAGAGGCTGGGGCAGGAAGGAGGATGTGTCAAAGGTCTTTGATAAGAGGCTGTGACCTGATGAGGCATCAACTGGAGGTCTCTGAAGAGACTGGTCACCTTCTTATCCTCATCAGCTTGCTTTCACTGAGCACTGCTGGTAAGGGGGCACCAGGAAGTTATCAGGGACATGGGAAAGCCGGTCCGTGCCCTCCGGAAACCTGGAGTGAGCACAGGAACATAGGTGTGAGCTGGACCTCTCAGAGGATAAGGGTGCTGCGGCCGCATCACTTTGCTCAGTGTGGGGCGACAGTAAACCCAGCATGCAGGAGGAGGTGGCGCCACTGGACACTAGGGGGCGCTGTGGAGATGGCGGGCTCCAGCCTGGCCTGGAGGAGGGGTGAGGGTCCAGAGGTTTGCTCTTAGCAGGGTTACTGGGGTTCATCAAGCACGGGAATTAATGGACAGAAGGAAGAAGGCAAGGGCACAGGGCAGGTGTCTGGGACATCAACGGCATCTGTTTTCCAGGAGAAGAATGTCTATGGGGTGAAGAGGACAGAGGCCCTTCTGCTCTGTCCACATCCGGTTAATCCTCAGGTCCCATTGCCTTGATCTCCTAGGATTTACTTGTCTTCTCCACAGCCGTTCTTCTAATTCTCAAGACTCTTGGTGAATGTGGCGCAGTGAGGGTGCAGGGGAGGTCACGGTGGAAGCATGGAATGTTCTGGAAGCCTTTCCATGCATTTGTTTAGTGCTCGTCCGCATCCAGAGGAACTCGTACTTGGAGAGGGAGGCCACTTTGGGACATTCCCTTTGGTAGTCACAGACAAGTCCTGTCCATCTCTATGTTCAGTGTAGCTCTGATCTAGTTCTCGTGTTAAGTGGTCTGTGACTTGGATCTTGGTGACGTGCCATAGCAACATGGCGGTACCCACATTGGCCCAGCCTGGGAGACTTCCCATGTCACCAGGGAAGTCTTTTTGGAATTACTTGCTTTTCTCAAAGTAGGACCTTCTCCTTTGATGTTCAAACACATAGCAGGTGCCCAGAAAGGTGGCAGCCCTTGAGCTTCCTGGCTGTCCCTCCTGGTGAGGATCTCTGTCCCCAGCGTGAGTTGAGGTCAGGTCTTGGGGCCAATACTCTCCACCTGTGCCTGGGGCATAACTGGCCTCCTGTGAATGTGGGCTGGGTAAGAAAGAGAAGAAGCAGGGAAGGTTTCTGATAGATCTGGTGCCCTTTTTGAATCCTGGGCATGGAGGCTGGGGCTTCTTTTTATTGGTGTCACAAGTTCAAGGGGTAGCCAGAGTTTCTAATTAGTAGTCTTTTAAGTTACACACTGCTGGTAAGAATTTTAAAAAATCAAATGTATGGGCTGGAGCGGTGGCTTGGCAGTTGCGGCACTTGCCCGCATGTGCAACTACTCGGGTTCAAATCCTAGCACCCACATACATAACTAAGTGTCAGAGCAACGAAAGCCATGTGAAAAACTAAAAATAGATTCTGTCCTCTCTCTCTCTCTCTCTCTCTGTGTCTCTGTCCTTCTGTCTTAAAAAAAAAATCAAATGTAGGGGAAGGTTTACATAGCCTGTGGAGTATATAACAGCAAGTCAGCAAGTTTCCCTCTTCACCTTGGCTGCAGGGAGACCCCAAGGCAGATTTTTGCTCCATCATAGCAACTGTGACTTTTGGGTTTCTTTAGTTTGGGTTTTTTTTTTTTCCATTTTCTCCATTTCTCCATTTTCGTGGGACTCATTTGGATGTCTTTTTGTGTAAGCCTGTTCAATTTCTGGTAAATCAGGGCATGCATATGTTCGATGAATAAATGCACAGTCCTCGGCCTGTTGGCGTGAGCCCAGAGCAATGGGGTTGCACTCCAAGGAGCGGAAGCCTTTGTTAAAGGTGAGCAATGCCCGGCCGCTCTTGCCACGTGTCCCTGAATTGGAAGTTTGTGTTTATGAGGTTCTGAATGTAGTCTAATTTTTTCCTATCTGGTTTGGCTCATCTCTACCAGCTGGTAAATAGGAAATGTTCACGGTAGGAAGCCAATACTCTGCAGAGTGTAAACAGATGGAACCGGTATAAAGTGGCAGGTTAGACTCTGCTGTTGAGAATACAGAGCCAAAACTAAGAACACAGCAGTCACGCTCCTTATCTCGTTCCAGTTCATTTAGTCCTGAATAGTGCTTCATATCTGCACAGCTGTGTTGTTCCCCCCCTTCTTTCTTCTGGGTTGATAATGACAATTTCAAAGAAAAACTTTAATTAAAGATTTTATACAAAATAGCCAAAAGTAGAATAATAAGGAAAATGAGCATTGATGTGTTTATTGTAAGAGAAATCCTTGTTCACGTTTCCATTTCAAATCCTTACTTCTTAGATTTAAAATGAATTTGGTGGTGGTGAGAGGAAGGTGCCAGACTGACAGCAGTGGCTGTCCCCTCTTCCATTCTGCTCGAAGCCCCTCCCCGAGGGTGCAGCCTGCAGGCGGAGGGTGGGCTGCGGCTCCGCTCCGAGGCTTCCTAGAGAGGCAGGGGAAGCAGGTCCAGGAAGGAATGAGAAGAAAGCAGCTAGACAGGCACCAGGAGGAACATCATGGTACAGGGCGTGAGGGAGTTTGCAGGTGCTGCTCCGGCTTCTAGAAGCTTCCCTGCCTCCCGCAGCGCCTTGCCTGGGCAGGTCTCCAGAGGAAGGTTCTGCTGGTCGGGTGAGGAGAAGCACGGGGCCTTTCTCCTCCTCCTTTGAAGTCTGGGTGGCCACATTCTTTGGGCTTGCAGCTTTCCTTCCTGCGGCTCCAAGTGCTATAACAAGAATTTTAAACAGAGTCATAGAGCAGCAGTGACGTGCTCCAAAGGCAGGGCATCGAACCATCTGAGCTCGGGGGGACACAGGTGAAGCCGTGCCATCTTCCTCCCCTTAGTGTCTCGGAAGGGTGGGTGGCTTAGGTGGGTCTCAAGGCTTTCTGGGCACATGCAGGTGCCAGCTAGCCCAGTGCAGGACGGCCAGCGTGAAGCCTTGATCTGAGCGGTGCGGCGGCGCTGTCGTCCTCGGCTCTTCTAGGCCTGAAGCCTGCCATGCTGAGGGCTTGGCTCTGCCTTCTCCTGGTCCTGCTTCCCTTCCTCCAGTAGGTGGGAGGAGGTGGGAAGAGAGCAGGACTCTCCCTCCCTCAGCCAGTGGCCTCTGCCTGCAGCAGGCAGCAAGTGAGGCTGCTGTCTCCCAGCCACACTGCCGCAGGCCTCTCAACCCTGTGGCTTCCTGAAGAGCAGGCTGGGCTCTGACTTAACCCCCTGGGCCTCCTCGACTCCTGCACCAGGTGGCCTACCGCACATCCTCTTGCTGCCAGGCTCCTCTCACCTGATGAGCAAGCAGCCCTTGGTGCAGGAGAACTCAAGTTTCCTACCTCTCTTGGTGTCTGCTTAACCCATGGAAAGTTCACGTCTTGACCTTGCCAGCAGTAGGTGCTCCAGCTGCTTCATTTGGCCCCACTCGCTCTGATTCTCAGTTCCTGTCCCAGCAAGGTATGGAGCAGATCTCTAAGTCCACTGGGAAATGAGATGCCTACCTGCTCTTCTTGCAGCACCTGTCCTGCCTGCACGAGGACGTCCGTGGTTTACCTCAGCTTCTTCCCTGTGAATGCTATGATTGCCCTACTCATTGTCTATCCATCTGTCTGTCCATCCACTGTCCATCTGTTCATCATCTATGTATCCACCCACCCAAGCATCCATCTACCTCCATACACACCCTTCCATCCAAATATCCATTCATCAGTTCATCCATCTAGCTGTCTCTCCACCCATCCATCCATCCATCCTCTATCAATCCCCTCATCATCCGTCATCCGTTTAACCATCCATCTGCCATCCATCCATCCATCCATCCATCCATCACTCTTCTACTCAACAGTTATTCGTCGATCCAGGCCCTGTTCTTGGCCCAGGACTCCTGCCTATTCAAGAACTTCCTCCCTTTCTCGGCTTCTGTCATCTTGGAGTGAGCAGATGGGCAGAGGGAGAGGAGAGATGGCGTTGGGGTAGTAGTGCTGGCTCAGCCACTTCCTGTTCCCCGACAGCAGTGTGTGGGTGTCAGGAGCCGTGTCCTCAGCCTTTGACCCAGTCAGCATTCCCGTCACTCCACCGTTCCCTGGAAGCGTCACAGTGCTCGTATGCATTCCCATTTCATGGACGCAGAGCTGAAGGTTTGAGGAATCCCGTTGCATTTCCAGGCTTCTTGAGTGACAGAGTAGAGCAGGGATGTGAGACCTTTCAGAGCTTTTGCCTGGTCACTGCCCAGTTCAGGCCCCTTGTGGACGGAGAACAGGGAGGGGCACAGCAGGATCACGCACTGGGTGGCTCCAGCCCCCCCCACGTGTTCCTGTGCTTTACAGGGAAGGCAGCACTCATGGGAGGGAACCAGTGCCCAGGTTCAACCTTCAAGGGCAGGTGGCCGCCGCTGTGGTAGCGTTTATGATTCTGCCTTCGTCTGACTCTTTTCAGAATATTTTAGTCTAAATTTTGATCCTTTTGCTGTTTAAAGATTGGCCTAGGTTTAGCAGTTGTGTGCTTGCTTTCCTTACTCCTGTGTGAGGCAGGGCTCGCTTCCTTGCTTTAAGAGTCACCTACGGGCTGGGGACTTAGCTCAGTGGCAGAGCACTTGCCTAGCACTCGCAAGGCCCTGAGTTTGTCCTCAGCCCTGAAAAAAAAAGAGAAGAGTCACCTAAGGGGCTTTGTTCACGAAGCCACACTCGGGACCCTGAAGCTTCTCTCGGCTATGGTAGCTTATGGTCCCTTCTCTAGGCTGCTCGCCTCATCCCTCATTCCCCAGGCCTGGAGCATCTTCCCACATCCAGGTTCCAGGACACAGAGAGGGTCAGATCTGCACAGCTCACAGGGGCCCTGAGGACTGGGTGGGGAAGGGGGAAGGTCAGGTGTGGCCACCGGGGAGGTGGAGAGGGCAGGATGCAGGACGGGTTGGGGTGTGGTGGGTGCTCACAGCCCATACAGGGTTCAGAGAGGAGACTGCTGGGGTGTGGGAGGATGGGAGAGGCTGTGGGAGGGCTGCACAGTGGGCGGCTTCCTCAGACAGCCTTGACCTACTTCCTGTTCTGCACATTTAATTTAATGTCACAATTAGCTATTGCCTGAAGGTTCTCTTTAGATCCTTGTGTTTGTGCATGGAAGTCTCCCCTGAAATGTCTTTGCCACTCAGACGCCAGCGTGGGGGAGTAGAGGTTTTGGGGGCCACACGGGTCAGTGACCTGCTCTGTGCAGGGCCAGGGAGTGTCGAGAGGGTCTGTCCAGCCATCCCACTCTGCCCTTGTCGGGGAAGCGCCCAGGCGATACAGAAAGGAGTGGGCGTGGCCATGTGGCAATAAAGTGTATGTATGGACCCTAAAATCTGAAGTTCACGCAACTCACACAAGTCGTGAAATACTGTTCTTTTGATTTCTTCAACCATTTAAAAATTTTTAAATATTAAAACCATTCTTAGTTTGCAAATGTACAAAATTGTGTGCAGGCACCTGGCTGAGGGCGGCTCGGTGTCCACGGGAGCTGAGGCCAGGCCTCTCTCGGGCTGACCTTGGAGCAGTCACGAGAGCGAGACCGAATGTTCTTCTCTGAGAAGTGTGCTGGATTTGAAGGGATGAAATGAGAAGTGTGGCCCTTTGTCAACTGCACACCAATGTCCCTGTTATAGTTTGAATTTGAGATGTCCTCAAAAGCTTGTGTTAAAGTAGGAATGTCCCGAGGTGAAGTGCTGGACTGTGAGAGCTGTGACCTAATCAGTCGGTCCTGCTCTGATAGGGTGGGAACTGGGCGGAGGGACGTGGCTGGAGAGCAAAAGGGCGTCATGCACGTCCAGTATGCAGTGGCACAGGGGAAACATGCCATCCCAAAAGAGAGGAACAGGGCCACAGAAAGAAGGTGTGGGACCACAGCGAGACTGAAACTCGGCTGGCAAACAGGTCCCATAACTGTGTTCAGCTCTTAGGACGCAGGCCCCGGGCTGGGGCACATCTTGCTGGGGCAGCCCGGCCCCTCTGACCTTGCTGGTGGCCACACACATGGTCTCCCTCTTAGCCAGGCTACCTCCGCAACCAGCACCTTCCCTAGGTAGACTGTCCACATTGCTGGCATCTTTTAATTCCTGAGTCTCGTAGCTTCACGTATCACCCAATGAACTCCAAAAGGGTTCATCTTCCCTGTGGTCCCCTCCTCTGCTTCCTGGCTGCCACAAGCTGAGGGGGCTCCTCTGCCACACCTCCCAGCATAACGTTCTGCTTTAGCTTCCACTCAAAGTAATGGGGTTGTCCCCCTGTGGGCTGCACCCCTGAAATCATGAACCCAGGGTGAGCTTTTCCTCCTCCAAGTCATTCTGTTCTGGTAGTTTGGTCACGGTGACAAAAAGCTGGCCAACACAGTCCCTTCTCTGGGTGGATGGCCCTGTGAGCATTCCTTCCCAAAGACGGTGGGTTCAAGGCTGGGAAGGGAAAGTCAGGAGGAGCAGAGATAGGCAGGGAGGAGGCTGGTTACCAGGTTCAGGCCCAAATAAACCGTGATGTTAAGGTCGAAGCTAGGGAGCCGATGGAAGGGGAGTTAGGAAACAGGAGGAGTAGAAGAGAAGGCCTGCGTCCTGCTCCACGCACGGCAGAGCAGGCACCGCGTGTCCTCCACCCGCAAGTCCGTGCCTTCTGCACTTCCAGGCCGTTCTCAGCCCTGGGATTGGAGCAGTGGACAGGCTCTGCATCGGGAGTGTGTGCCTCAGGGCAGAGGGGAAGAGAACAGGGACAGACAGGGGTATGAGACGGCCAGGTGCTTATGAGCATGGTGAAGAAAAGCAAGGCACCTGGCCAAAAAGGGGTGAGGGCGCTTTGGCCTCCATGAGAATGAGCGATGGTCGCAGGTTGCTGGGGAGGCATCGGAGGTGCCAGAGTGAAGTCAGCGTGCATGGCGCATGTGAGGAAGAATGAGGAGCCAGGAGTGGAGCAGAGGCGAGTGAGGGCTGGCGCCATGTGAGAGGAGCCCCGTGTGCTGTGGCTCTCCAGGAGTTCAGTGTGGGAGCCCCGGGGTGGGGTGGGCGAGGTCATTGTCACTGTCCCCCAGCCATTGCTCTTCTTCTTTCTCCTGTCCTACTGTGTGAGGACCTGTCCCGTACACCACAGCCCGACTCTGGTGCCTTTGTGAGCCTCGCCATCTGCAGCTCTGTTGTTCCCATCATGCCAAACTTGTGTGACAAATGATAAGGAACTTGGAGACGTACCTCTGGTGGGCGAGAGCTCCGTGCCAGGTCTGCCGCTTCTCGCCTCCCCGTGCTGGAGATCCATATGGGCTGCTTTGGGGCTTTAAATAAGCGGATCGTCTCACGTCCTCCTCCGTTTTCCCAGAGGAGGCAAAGGGGGATTTGGCAGTGGGCAGGGTGCTGAGATTTTTCTGTGTCTGTGGCAGCTCCCTGTGCTGGGGCTGTAGCTTGTAGAGCAGCAGTGGGGTGGGTGGTGGGGTGCATGAGCAGAAACGGGTGTCATCCAGCTGGTGCCCCTCCTGCTTGGGTTCCTGGTAGGCCCACTTTGGATATCCAGGCTGTGCCAGCTGAAGGAGGGGCAGTGTGGTGTGTAGGGAATTGAGTACAGGGCTGTGTACATGGCAGTCACTCAGTGATCACATTATTACCATCATTATCACATCCCATGGGGCGGCCGACCGAGTGCGTGCAGACCTGGTCTGAGGAGGTGTCTGCGGGCATCGCAAGTCTTCCTCCGCCCATGGCTTTTGTTCCAACCAGTAGGAAGAAGGTGGATTCATTCATTCATTCCAGCAACTGTTCCCTGAGTGTCTGTGCTGCACGGATTCTGTCCTAGACCCCAGGGCCAGCAGGGAACAAATCTTGCTCTTCCAGAACTGACATTGGAAGGGATGAGGTGGACAGCGAAGACAGACAGTGTCATATCAACTAGAGGTCGGGTTGGATGGGACTCCACTTTCTATGAGTGGTCAGGTGACATTTAGGTCATGGCCTGAATGAAGGGAGGGCAGAAGCCAGTGGCTGCTGGGGACAGTACTGCAGGCAGAAGGAACTGTAAGTACAACATTTGGGGAAGTGAGAGCTTGGGAAGAGCAGCAGTCGCGTGTGTCCAGAAAACAGGGAGCACAGAGACGGAAGGGAGGCGGTGGGGTTGAGGCCAGGGGGTCTCGGAGCCAGCTGGGTGGCGCTTGCTGGGCCGGGGTGGCTCCCCTTTGCCTCTGAGCCAGGGAGTCCAGGTGGGAGCCCAAGTGGTCTTTGAGCAGAGAAGAGCACAGGCAGACTGACATTTAGACAAGAAGCTCTGGCTGCTGCGCAGGGTCACCTGTGCAACTGGAAGACCCAGGGGACGACATGGTGCCAGGCTCTTGTTGCATGGGGATTGCAATGTAGGATTCTGGGAATGTTCTGAATCAGTGCTGGTGGGCCGTCCCTAGAGACCGAGTGTATTTGAGCAAAAGGGAACGTGGTGGAATGGATTCTCTATGTATTGGTGTGGGGGCTGTGGGAGGAGGCTTTGGGTCTGGTAAATCTGAGGTCAAATAGGCTGTCAGATGTTCTAACCTGGGCTCAGGGAGGAGGCCAGGGCTGGAGGCAGACACGTGAGTGTCACCAGTTGGAGACTGTAGCCACAGGATGGATCACCCAGGGAGTGGGTGTGGTCAGAGAAGCAGAGGTCTCAGGATGGAGGAGGAGGGCCAGGCAGGGAGACCAGGGAGGATCCAGAGTCCAGGAACATGGGGTTTAGAAGTTGAGTCAGAAGAGTGCCTCCAGGAGGAGGAGCCAGCAACTGTGGGACTGAGTGGATAGTGAGACACACTGGAAAGTGGTCCCTGACTCTGGCAAGGTGGGCATCTTTGGCTACCCTGAAAAGATGGCTTATTGTGGATGGAGGGATCAAAGTGATTGGAGTGATCCTAAGAGACAGGGGACACATCGGGAACAACTCGTGTGAGGGTCTGTAAAGGGCGTGGGGCCTGGGGGAGGACAGAGGCCCCTTTGTGGGACTGTGGTGCTGGGGCACCCAAGTAAGGGAGCATGAGGTGCAAGAGCACTTCCTCCCAGGGCCACAGGCAGGGTCGTGGGCACACTTGGTGGCAATTAGGATCATGGAAACCCATCTCTTGGACCAGGACAAGGGGCCCAGCTTTGGGGCATGGTGGAGCCTGGGAACCTGGTCTTTTACTTGCTTCCGTTTTCTCCATTAACCAAGAAGTGGGGCGGGGGATAGAGAGGAAGCAGTGAGTGAGAAAGTGGGAGGTGGAGACAGGAGAGGAGGAGCAGGAGCCTGTGGTGTGGCTCAGTGGTGGAGTGCTTGCCTGCCATCCAGGGCCCTGGGTTCCATTCCGAGCATGCCAAAGACAAGGAGCAGTTGCGCAGACGGTGTAGACCACAGCCGCGGAGGATCGTCACACTGTGTAGACCACAGCCACGGAGGATTGTCACACTGTGTAGACCACAGCCATGGAGGATTGTCACACGGCGCCCTGAGTGCAGATGGTGTAGACCACAGCCACGGAGGATTGTCACACTGTGTAGACCACAGCCATGGAGGATTGTCACACGGTGCCCTGAGTGCACACAGTGTAGACTACAGCCACGGAGGATTGCCACACAACGTCCTGAGTGCAGACAGTGTACATCATAGCCACGGAGGACTGTCACATAGCACCCTGTGTGCAGACGGTGTAGACCACAGCCACGGAGGATTGTCATACAACGCTCTGAGTGTAGACGGTGTATACCACAGCCGCGGAGCATAGTCCACGGCACCCTGAGTGCAGACAGTGTAGACCACAGCCTCGGAGGATTGTCACATGGCACCCTGAGTGCAGACGGTGTAGACCACAGCCACGGAGGATTGTCACACAACACCCTGAGTGCAGATCGTGTAGACCACAGCTGCGGAGGATTGTCACACAACGTCCTGAGTGCAGACAGTGTACATCATAGCCACGGAGGATTGTCACATAGCACCCTGTGTGCAGACGGTGTAGACCACTGGCGCGGAAGATTGTCACAAAGTACCCTGTCATGACGGGGTGAGTGGTCAGGAGTCAGGGGAGCCAGGGAAGAGCTCAGTGGCATGTTTTCTGCTCCAGCCACGTCAGGCCATCTCGGGATGTGGACAGGTGGCGAGCTGGATTACTCAGGGTCCGGGTCTTGCCAGGAGAGTAGTGGGTGGCAACATGCTTGGAGGGTGCTGATGAAGATGGACTGGTTCAGGAGGATGCAAAGCCACCCGGGGGTGGGTGAGGGGAGGCAGAGCTGCAGGTCCAGGGCCTGGTGGGGCAAGGTTGATGGGCTTGGCACTTGGAGAGAGCTGGGAAAATAGGGTGGAGCCCAAGTTTGGGTTCCATCCAGCATAGTGGAGGTACCAGGGTTGGTGATTGGGGCTGACAGACAGCTGTCAGGGGTTTGTCCTCGTGAATGCATAAAGTGGGGTGCAGAGCAAGAGTGCCTAGGCACGAGGGGACCAGAGGGTCTCCAGGTGACTAGAACAAGGAGGGGTGCAGTCAGGAGTGCAGACATGGGCCACCAGGGGCTAGGCAGGGGCAGTGCCTGGAGGTGGCATCAGGGAGAAGAAAGCCATGGTCACCACCAGCTCATGGTGCCTCACACTTGAGGCAAAATGCTCCCTTGGAGAGGGCTACATGGTCAGTGTGTGTGGGATAGCTGAAGAGGAAGCGGGTTGAGAGAAGGGAGTGAGTGCGGATCCATACTGCTCCCCAAACTGGTTTCCTGGAGTCCAGGCTGGGCTTGTGCTGCATTCGGTGCGGGATCAGCCCTACCGCTGGCTCCCCACTCTCCCACCACTGTGCCCCCACCATACAGAGTGCCCTCCCGTTGACCCCTCCGCGGTGGGGTTGCTGGGTGCTAGAGTGGGCTGCCTAGCCTCGCCTCTTGCAGGAGCCTTCAGGAGTGTTCTCTCCCCGAGGAGGCCCGTGTCCCCTTGTGCACTTTCCCACTGTCCCCTTTTGGTGACTGTGTTTCCATGGCTCATCTTCCCTGCAGGGTAGTGTGGTCGAAGGGGAAACTTGAGTTTGAAGTCAGCATCATTCTGGTCTGGCTGTGTGATGTAGGGTATTTCATGAAGCCTCCTGAGCCTCAGTTTCCCGACCTAAAAGTGGGACAGTAATGGAGGGGGCATAGCTTGGTGTAGAGCTCCTGCTAGTGTGCACAAGATCCTGGTTTGGATCCCCAGTGCTGCCAAAAATAAATACACAAATAAATAAAATTGAAAACCAGGAACATGGTGCTTCCTTCATGTGGGCTGTCAGGGTAGGCCACAGAGCTCTGAGCTTGCTGGGCTGCACCCCAGCGTGGAGGCTCCTCTCTGAACAGAGGCAGCTCCAGGTGAGAGAGCCCAGCCCCTGCTCTGTGGCTCCTTTGGCCAGAAGCCTTGCACATTCCTGGGAGCAGTGAATACTGTGTGCTGAATTTGGGGAAGGGCTTGATAAAACTCTTCTGTAATATCTTTAAAAATTTCAGAGGGGTTGAACTAGACAGTCTAGTAAAAATAGTTTACATATGGCTGTGAAAAATAAAAGTCACACGAGTCCAGCTATGCCAGAACTATAGTTTTTAAGCATCAATTAACAAAAAAGATTTTTTCCTGTGGCCTTAAAGGAGAATGAATTGTATATGAGACTTACTGCTTTACATAAGAAAGTTTTTTTTAAACTAAAACCATTTACGGAGAAAATTGCCTTGAAAGCATGCAATAAATGCAAAGTGTCCTTTTTCCATAGACGTGTCGCTTTGCAATGCCTGCCACTGTGAGTCTTTGAAGACACTTTATTTTACAAGAAGTATTAAAGCACGTTCACATTTTTTATTCCCGTTTTGGTTTTTTACACTGGATCTTTTGCCTTTTCTCAAATCACTTTTTCTGCATAGGTTTTTAAAAACATGAAAACCATTATCAAAGCCTTTAAGCTCATTGATGTCAACAAGACCGGGCTGATTCAGCCACAGGAGCTGAAGAGGATTCTGGAGACCTTCTGCTTGAAGATGACAGATGAGGAGTACAGTCGGTGAGTGTGCCAGGCCCCAGGAGCCCCTCCCACCTGCTTTCTGGGTGTTTCTGCTGGGTTCCTGCAGGCCCCTGTGCATTCTCAACAGAGACCTGCTGGGTCTCACTGCTGAGCACCCAGCGGGCAGCAGATTAGAACAGGTGCTGATGACTGGCCACTGGCCCCTTCCCCTGGGTGGGACACCACGCCCCCCCACTGCGCCGCATAGCTAGGTTTCACTCCAAGCAGAATTAACATGCTCCCCAGCTGGCTCTTCCTCCTGAAGCAATGGCAGAGACGCCATGGTCCTGCCAGGACGGTGGCTTGGGCTGTGGCAGAGTGTGGGGATAACAGCACATTTAGCTGCTCACCTGTGGAAAGCCTCTCTACCTGCTGGCTGGGGCAGCTTGTGCAAGCGTCTGAGTGGGCCTTGGTGGACTCTGGGTGGCTTGGAGGAAGCCAGATGGGCTTCTGTGCCATGTGGAGTTGGGCTCCTGCCTGGCTAGTTTGTGTGAGGGCCTCCTCCTCCTGCCTTTCCTGGAGGCTGCCCTTAGCCTCCGCTTCCTGTGGGTCCACTGCCCAAAAATGTTAAATGGAGAATTCCAGAAATAATTCATACATTTTTAAACCACTTTCATTGTACTGTGCCATTTTATTTGGCCTATTTTATTATCAGCTATTGTTGGTAATCTCTTACTGTGCCTGTGAATTAACTTTATCCTAAGTCTGTGTGTGTAGGAGAGAAACGTAGTATACGTAGGGTTCTGACCCACACTCCAGGCCATTTGCAAAAGGACACAGCCTTATTATCCCACTATGAGCTGCTCTTTAAGCCAGTGGCTATCACTCTTGACTCACAAAGACAGGGTGGCCACTAGAAGTGGGGACTCTGTGCCCAGGGCAAGGCAGCATAAAGGCCTGTGCTCCTGGCTCGGATGCTGCAGGGGCCAGCAGCAAGGAGACTTTTAAAGCATGGATGTTTCCCACTCCTTTGAATATTTTTCTTCTCTTTTCCTCTTTATAACCCACCTCAGATTATAAAAGACATAATAGATGTTTTAATTTTTACATCCTTTCCGGCTGGGAAAGTGCCCAGAATAAGATCCAAACAAAACAAATTAAATAATTTTGTGCGTGCAATTATAGAACAGAGCAGCGCTCTTCTAAAACGGGCAATCAAAAAACAAAGCAGTGTTTTATTTGACAATAAACCTTGTGTTTGGCATCGCAGTCTCCAACCTAGTGAATCTATAAAAAATGTTACTGTCTGTTTCCCCATCTCTTAAGTATTGAATAATAAAGAACTCTACAAATTTTCATTCGAGGTTTTTTTAAGCCTCAGAAACAATGCTGCTTTCACGATAGGGTTGAGAAACTTCGCATAATAGACCAAGACACTCGGAAGCCTCAAAGGCGCCTCTGCTTCGATGGCTTTAACGCGCCTTATTGAGGTAGCACAATGCACTTCCTCCTCCAGACGCCGCTTAGGTGTTGACTTTGCCTTGTTAATTTTGGAGCAGGAAACACAGCACAGACTTGAATCCTTTTATCTACCAGCTTTCTTTTAAAGACCCGCGTTGGGCGCTTGGAGTGGTAGGAATGGTGGGGGCTTTGAAGTCAGACACACGTGGGGTCAGCCTGGGCCTTCTGTTCCCTCGTTTGCAGACCCTGGGACATGCCTGGGCCCTGGAACTCGGCTTTCTCCTGTGAAGTGGGTGCTGTGACGCCCTCCCGGCAGCGGGCCTCGAAGAGGCTTCACAGTGTGTGTGGAGCGCTGTGATTGTGGTGCATAGCAGGTGCCTGCTTCATGGGACTGTGCCATTACCATGCGGGTTCCGGGTGCTCTGAGCTCCTAACATGGCTTCTTTTAGCTACAGAGGACTGTCCAGCCCATGTGGAGCAAGAGGACGGAGTTCAAACAACCTCCAAGCTTTACACCTAACCAGGACTATCCCCAGACCATCTTGCCCCATCTTACCCTTTGTCACCCTCCAGGCCAGCGTCTGAGTCCATGCAGAGTGATCTGTGAGCAGCCTGCTAAAGAGAGGGACTGGGTGCTGCCCGCTCCCAAGCCAGAGCTTTGCACCAAGGTTCCAGGGCTGGAGAGGACTGTGGGCTGCTGGGGCCTTCCTTCTCCTAAATCTGGCCACCCCACAAGGCTGTCTTGCCTGCTGGCTTCTGCCATCTTGTCAGTCTCCCTCATCACCCTGCCTTCCCTGGACAATGGCCCATCCTGGTGTCTTAGGAGTGCTTCCATCTCCCACGCGTTCTTCTTATGAAAAGCTCTGGGCATGCTGCTTCCTGCGCAGCACACTTCCACGGTCACAGCCTATCTGCAGGACACGTTAGCATGGGGTACCTGCAGCGGATGCCGCAGCGTGCACAGGCTGGGAGTTAGCACGTGTCGTTTCTCCTGGAGCAAAGACCAGCGCCCAGCAGGCTGGCGGTGAGCTGCTCGCCCAGAGCCGCGTGCAGGGTGGGTGGCCACCGGGTGCCACCTTCTGGTCCTGGAGCTTACAGCCTGTTTCTCAAGATCAAGGCTAGGAAGGAAAGGTGGGCCGTGCAGTTTCCGTGTTAGCATCTGGCAGCCGTTGCCTCTCGACAGACAGTTTTTCTTATGAGAACAACAGACAGGCTCCATCAAGGTGGAAGGTAGGAAGGCTCAACGCTACTCTGAAATTTGGAAAACAGAAAAATAACAAACACTTCACCTAATAATGACTGAATTTTTAGAAAGCAGCATGAAATTAGATAATTATAGAAACTAATGCATATGGAGATAATATAACCAAACATTTAAAAACTGTCAATTTTTTAGAAATGTAATAACCCAGAAATTATCTAGAAAAACATTTATCAAATTTGAATAATAGAAAATCTATTTAAAAAATCCAATCCAAACATATCATTTATCTCAGTATATTTCATGGGTAGACAGTGGCTTATGTGTTTTAAAAATTTCTTGTCATACATAAACACCATAGAATACTTAGAGAACAGCTCAGCTCCCTCTGCTACTCCTGGTTTTGAAACCACGTGCCACCTGTGGGTCTCAGCTTCTCTCTGTTGATGTGATCCACTCTTGCGCCCCCCACCCAGCCCTAGATTTCTGGGTTATGGAAACATTGTGCCGATGGCTCGCTGCCCAGGTCCCTGTTCCTCCAGTTACTGCAGGAGGTGGCACCTGTCTAGGTGGAGAGGTGCTGCCTGGCCCTACTCCTACTCCTACCAGGTCCTAGGTGCTTCTGCCCCACTCAAATCTCTGTGCATCGTGCCCAGGCTAAGGAAGGGGTCTTCAAAGGATCCGTACTTTTGAAATCTGAGATTTGCTGTTATCAGAACATCTGATTTCTAAAGAACATTTGTATTTCAGGTTCTCAAAACACTACAACATTGATAATGTTACTGCAGTGGATTACAATGTTTTCTTGAAGAACCTTGGCACAAATAATGACTTGAACCTTAGATATATTATGGGAAATCAAGGTAAGGATTTTTAAAGTATATAGCTAGAGATTTAAGTATACTTTGGCATGGCAAATTCTTTCCTACAGATCTTTCCTGAGGAAATATTTTCAAATTTGTAAAATGCATAATCTATAAAGAAAGCCATGGTATCCTTATTTATAGGAATGGTGTAGGTGCCTGACCATAGAGAAATGGTGGTGTTCAGTCAGCCTTCTCATTGCTGTGAGTAAAAGACCTGAGAAGAACAATTTTAGGAGGAGAAGTTTATTTGGGGGCTCATGGTTTCAGAGGTCTTGGTCCATTTTCAAGAGTCTCTAACATCTCTATAGTTCCAATTGTCAAAAAGTCCAAGTCCAAAGTCTCCTTTAAACTTAAGGCAAACTCCCAGTGTGAGCCACTGTAAATGGTCAGATCAGGTTATGTGTATCCAATATATAAGAGTACAAAGTAAAAATTTCCTTTCAGAAAAACAGGGGCATAGGAAGAAGGGATGGGACCAAAGCAAGACCACAGTCAGCTGGCAAAGAAGTCTGGTAGTTCCACGTGCGGCATCTGGAGCATGTGGCGTCGTGATGTTCTCTACAAGACTGTGCAGCCCTGCCCCGCAGCCTTGCTGGCTGTGGTCCACATGGCCTCTGGCTTGGCTTCTCTCTGCTCTATTCCCACAGCTTTCTTCGGTGGTCACTCCATGGTTCTGACACTTCTTCATCTCCACAGTCTCCACTGCAGCCTCAGCTTCCTCCTCACATCTCCATGTGTTGCCCTCTCAGGGGCTGCCTGCAGGGACCCACCCTGGGGCACTTTGCCTGGCCTCCCAAGCTTTCCTTTGAAATCTCAGTGGAAGCCTCCATGACCCCCTAACTCCAGCATCCTGCAATCCTGCAGAACCAGCACCGTGTGGTTGCCACCAAGGTCTGCTGCCCTCTCAACCAGTAGCCAAGCCACCAGGGGCCATGGCTGCACCAGCCTCTGAGCGCCTGGATGATTGAAAAATCTTCCCATAGCCCCTTGTGCAAGAAGGGTGCTGTTCTGTTCTCACAGGAATTTCTACTCCCTTCAGCCTGAGATGGACATGGTTTTGCCAGTTCCTGAGATGCCCTCAAGCTATCTTTCTCATCGTCTTTGGGCAAAGTCTTTAGAATTCCTTTAGTGGCAGTGATGTCTTTAACTTCCTTAGCCCCAGTTTTACTCCCATCTTCCAAGTCTAAATTTTTCATATCTTTCTGCTGTGCTTTCTAGTCCTGAATAACACCATAAACTTGGCTAAAAGCTGCCAGCAATGTCAATGCCACCGTCTGAACCCTATGCTGCCTAGAAATTCCTTCCTCCAAATTAAGAAGTCTATCATTTTTAAAATCAGACTCACAGAAAGTCTCAGGACATGCGCACAATGCAGACAGCTTCTTAAGCCTGAATGTCACATGAATGGCCTCTAGTGCAATTTCCAAGAGTCCTCCTCTTCCTCCACGCCCGTGAGCCCCGTCTTTCCTGTGCACGGTCCTGTCTGGTCTTCTGAGAGAGCTCTCCAGTTAAACTCTGCTTACAACAAGCTAAAGCATTGCCAGCTTGCACTGCTAAACATCTTGAAATTCCTCCCACAAATTCAAAAAAAGCTCCAAAGGCTTCTAAACCACGTGGTCAAGTTGGTCACAGCAGCGACCCCACTTCTCAGGACCAGTCTCTGCTTTCGTTAGCTTTTCGCTGCTGTGACTAAAAGGCCTGACAAGAACAACGTTAGGAGGAAAAGCTTATTTGGGGGCTCCCAGTTTCAGAGGTCTCAGTCCATAGACAGCTGGCTCCATTCCTTGGGGCTGGAGGTGAGGCTGAACATCGTGGCAGAGGAGCGTGGAGGAGGGAAGCCAAGAGAGAAGCTCCTCACGAGATACAAAGGCGTGCCTCCAGGACCACCTCCTTAGCCACACCCTACCTGCCTTCAGTTGCCAGTTAATCCCCATCAGGTGATTAACTCATAATCCAGTCATTTCACCTCCGCCCTCCTGCATTGTCACACATGAGCTTTTGGGGACACCTCACATTCACAACAGAACAGTGGAGTGAGTTGCAGCATGTCCCTGCGGTGCAGCGGGCAGCTGGGACCAGTGGTGGCGGTGACATGGAGAGCTTCCGCGGAAGGCGGCTCCAGGCTCGCTGCCTGTCTTTAGCGGGTGCGCCTCTGAGTGCCGTTAGCTCCTCTTCCTGCTGCTTTTGTACTTTGAAAGAGCTTTCTTTTCTTATTATGAACATGTTTCCCTGTACTGGGAAATCCTCCATATATAAGGGCAGAGTTGAGTAGTCCCCAGGGAAAGCCAGGTAGGTTTACGACCTTGTCTACCCTCTGAGAGCCTTTTTCCCAGCCTGGGTGCTGTCATGCCCAGAGCTGCCTAACTGTTGGGCAGCTCTATAAGGACATAAGTTGGACACTGTCCCTTCCTGGCCGATGGTCATTTTCCTGGACTTAATCCGGTGTCTTTTGACTGATTTTTGCCTTGAGGGTTTATCACTTGTGTTGGGCTTGTTGGTCAACCTGGCTGGTTTCAGCTTAATTCCTTTCAACAAGTATTCCCAGGTTGCTTAGAGCGGCTCCAGGACTCTGCTGGCTTGAAGCCGCTCATGCCTGGCACAATGCCAAGCATGGTCTTATGTCATCTCTTCTCATGTTCCCTGCAGCCGTGTGAGGCAACGAGTAGAAGACGGAAATAAACCATAAAACCCATCCACTGCCCAGAAATACCCGCCATCTGCATTCTTGCTGCCATCTCCTGTGCGCGTGTGTGTGGAAAGGAGGACAGGGGGACAGAACTCTATTTGCAAAAATGGGGTCAGGCAGATGTTACTTTATGTAAGAATTTATATCTCACTTTAGTGTGTTGAGAGAGTTAGAACTTGCAATGAAACTCAAGGAAATGATGAATTCACTATTTACATGGTGGCCCATGCCATAATCCCAGCTCCACGGGAGGCTGAGGCAGGAGGACCTGCAAGTTTGAGGCCAGCCTGGGCAAGTTAGTGAGGTCCTGTCTCAGAATAAAATAGACAGGGCTGGGCTATAACTCAGTGGTCGAGCACTTGCCTGATGAGTGAGGCCCTGGGTTCTGCCCTCAGGACCACACACACCTCTAGTGCCCACAGGTTATACTTTCCCCTTTCAGAATGTCAGGGACTTTGGGCTGTGGCCTGCTGGGACCAAGTCTGGCCAAGGAGAAGCCTCAGGCCTGTGTGGTTTCTCCCTTGCTGGTGCCTGGCTGCCTCCAACTGCTGCCTCAACTACGTCTCATCCCTGAACCTCAGTGTCATCGCCAGGGGATGTCTTAGGGCCACGCCTTCTGTGTGGACTTTCTAGAACACAGTATATGTTTTCAATTAGTAATTTTTTTTTAAGAGAGAGGGACAGTGAGAGAGAGAGAGAAAGAAAGAAACAAATTTTTTTATTTAGTTTTTCATGTGGCTTTCGTTGCTCCGAGACTTTGTTGTGTACGTGGTACTGGAGTTTGAACTGAGTACTCAGGCATGCCGGGCGAGCTCCATAACGGCCGAGCCACCACTCCAGCCATCAATTAGTAAATTTAACTGTTCCTTTGTCTTGGGATTGTTTTAGTAACATGTCTTTGAATCAGTCTTCCTTTCCGGGTTTGTAACTTCAGGGGTGCAGACTGTGCCTGTGGAACCATCTGCTGTTATGCCCCTTACCTCCTTCCGTGGGTCTCCTGGTCTCTCCCTAGCCACAGTGGTCTCCACCTGCGATTTGATTCTCAGCAGCATCCGTTCTGCTCCTTGCTGCCTCTGATTACTGATTAGTTCCGCAGTTTCCTTAGGTCCACCATATCGCTTCCGCCTCCTTTCCTTGCTCTCCTATCGTCACTGAGCTCTTGTTTTCCTGAATTCGTGATCTTAGTAAGTAAGATGTTCTGTATCTATTGTTTTGTTTTGCTTTTGGTACCAGGGATTGAACCCAGGGGCGCTCAACCACTGAGCCTCTTCCCTAGCCCTTTTCGTTTTTTTCATTTTGAGACAAGTTCTTGCTGAGTTGCTGAGGCTGGCCTTGAACTTATGATCCGCCTGCCTCAACCTCCCAAGCTGCTGGGATTATAGGCACAAGCACCATGCTCTGCTTATATATTTTTTTATCTTTTAAAGAGAAAGATAAAAAGAAAGAATCAATTTTATTTAGTTTTAGATCTGGTTTTTGTTGCTCCGACACTTAGTCGCATGCCAGGCAAGCGCCGTAACTGCTGAACCACCAGTCCAGCCCCCATATGCTTTTTAACTTACATTTTCTTCTAAGGTGGAGGTCTCTCCTTTTATATGTTATATCCCTCCTCTTCTTTCTCTATCCATCCACCTTTTGTTTCCTATAGAGTTTTCATAAGTCTCAAAAAGTTGGGGTACGTTGAGCATTTTCTACTCTGTTATTTCTTCAGTTGACCTTTCATGTATATTAAATGTCTTTTTGTGATTGTTCTGGGGTTTATGTGTCTTCAGCTAACCAGAATTTACCTTTAGATGTTATTCAGATTCCCTGGAGCACAAGGATTTTAAAACAGTATCTTCCCGGTTCTTCCCTCCCGTCCCTCGCTGTACTGCTCTCCGATGCTGAGCTTTCCCCTGGCCCCCCTGAGGTCTTCTATCTGCATTCATCAGAAGGATGTATTTGCAAACACTGTTACTTTAAAATTCTAAGCATAGTAAAATGCTTCAAAATTTCCATCTGCTTGCTTCAATGTTGGGGTCATCTCAGGGTTAGGTCGATTGATTGGCTGTTTTCCTAAACGCAGGTCAGTGTCCTGTTCTGGTCACTCTGGAATTTACCCTCAACATGCTGATAAGATGCTGTGCAGAGACCATGCATTCTTTTTTTTTTTTTTTTGTACCAGGGATTGAACCCAACCCAGAGATGCGTAACCACTGAGCCTCATCTCTGGCCCTTTCTTAATATTTTATTTTGATACAGTGTCTCACTAAGTTACTTAGGGCCTTGCTGGGTTGCTGAGGCTGCCTTTGGACTTGTGGCCCTCTTGCCTCAGCCTCCCAAGCTGCTAGGATTAGGGGTACACACCACTGTGCCCAGCAAGACCGTGGACTCTTTGGTGCTGCCCTGTGGAACCTAAGTTCTGCTTGACAGCCACTCTCCTTGGCTGCACTCAGACTCTGAGGTTCCCTGGGGGCACCTGTGTGCTGCTGTCTTCTGCTTAGCTGGGTGGCTTGGCGTCTGTCTGCCCTGCCCATCATCTTCATGGGTGGCCTGAGGCTTGGGCTAAGTTTGTTCCCGCACTGTGACAGTCCCCCTCCTGGTCTCTCTTGGGTGGCTTTCTTTCCCTCCTCCAGATGCCCTGTTGACCTGAGCTGTTTTCGGATCCCTAAAGCCAGTAAATACTGGCTGGGTTTATATCTAGTCCTAGCCCCTTAGCCAAACCAAGAGACACTCGCTGCCCTGGCTTTGTTTCCCCTGCGGACTTGAGTGGTGTCTGCCTTCAGCAGCTCTCCAGGCCTTCGACTGGTTTTGTTTATATTTTGTCCAGTTTCTAATTGTTATCTGCCAGGAGAGTTGGTTTAAAATGAGCCAATCCACCATAATGGGGAGCAAAACTTTCTGGCTCATATTAAATACTGGGAGTTTTTGTTTTATGAATTTTTTGGTTAATTTTTTTTTAAGAGAAAGGGACAGTGAGAGAGAGAATCAATTTTATTTAGTTTTTCATGTGGCCCTCGTTGCTCGGACACTTTGTGTGGTGCAGGGGTATGGACCTGTGCTCTCATGCATGCCAGGCAAGCGCTGTAACCACTGAGCCACTGCTCCAGCCCTTTCTTTCTTTTTTTTTAAACCCTATTTCATTAGGTGTTATAAGAGGGTAAATTCCACGCTACATCTTGGTTTCACCATGGAAATCTCTCTCTCTGCATTCTATCACTAATTGGCAGCAGGCTTTCTTTATTAAAGATACGTAGAATAATGATACATGCCAAAATGGAAGGCAGGTTTGATTTGATCAGGTGTGCACAACATATCCAGTCATCCACGTGTGTGCTCCCGTACCCATGGTTCTAACTGAAGTTCCTCTTGATGTCCTGAAATGGGATAGTCGTGGCATGAGTCTGTTCTAATTGCTCTGGATTCTATAGCATTTTAAAATGTCTTACACTGATTTTCCCATTGAACATTTATTCTATAACTTCTCTAGTTGAAATTCAGATCCTTCTTTGGAGCCAGAACTTTTTAAAAAAATTTTAATGGAATTATAGAGTCCACATTGACATTTATTTTTTTCTCCTCTCCCCCCACCACTTCCCTCCCTTCCCCCATGTCTATGGTTGCCCTAGATTATGTGTCGTGACCCATTTGCTGGGTCTAATACATGAGTGTGACAACCTTTCACCCAAGCCTGGGTTTAGCTCCAGATTCCACAAATGAGGGAAAACATTCAACGCTTGACTCTCTGGGTTTGGCTGACTTCACTCAACCTGGTTTCTTCCATGTTCTGGCTTAAAGATGCCCTGGTTTGGGGCCAGGGACCCATCCCATACAGCTGTAGACCAAGGCTGTCCACCCAGGCCCGTGTGCTGCGACACAGCAGCCCTGTCTGTTCAGAGTTCCCAGCTGCACACTGCGACTGTCCTGGTGTCTGCAGAGCCTTTCTGGGTTGGGTTGTGACAGGGGTCATTACCTGGACCATGGTTTGGCTGATTTGAATTCTCAGCTTACTAACTTGTGCTGGGAAGAGTCAGGGAATCAGGCAGGCCCCAAGAGGAGAGCAGTGCTGTCTGCTAGGCGGCAACCGGTTCATCTTCTAGTCCTTCAGGGCTTGCTCTCTCGCTGACCCAGGTTCCACAGGATTGCCACGTGCAGAGGAAAGGCCTCTACCGCATTAGCTCGGTTTCTCTCCTGGTTAATTGGTTATTTATAGCTTGTTTTCTAGTAGGTTCCTTAGGAAATGCTCATGGAAACGGCATTCTCGGATTTCTTTCTTGTTTCCAAATTTGTCTGTGGCCTTAACACTTGAAAAGCCAGCTTTTCTGGATCCACAGTCCTTGTCCCAGCTTTCACAAGTGTCTCAGATGTCTTCATCCCTTGTCTGGCGATATAAAAGTTTTGTGAGGGAAAGTTTGATGGCAATCTGATTTTATTTCCCTATTTGTAGCTTTTTTTTTTTTTGGCCTTATATTCAGAGATTTTTTTAAAAAATTCAATGGCTAATGATTTCTCTGGAACATATCTCGATGTCGACAGTCAGGGTTGATCTACTGAGTATGCGGCGTACTGTTTAGAGGTGCAGATCGGACTCTTTCATTTCAGGGCAAAGTTTTGAATTGTAATTTTAATATTTGTTCCACCTCTTGTTTGATTTTCCTCTGAGTGATTCTTATTCTGTGTCTCGAGTCTGTCTTCTCTTGCTTTCTCATGGTTTGCTTTCCTTCCTCCTTCCTTTCTTCCTTGATACAGTTTTTATTTCACCTTCTTTTACTGTTGTATTTATTTGCTCTTGTGTTCCTTTTAGTTCAGACTTCATTTCCAAAATGACTTATTTTCAGCTTTATTGAGATGTGATTGACAGATGGAAGCTGTACACACCTTCAGGTGTGTAATATGATGATCTGATACATCATGTGTTGTGAAATGCTTCCACAATCAAGTAACACGTGCATCACTTCACCTAGATACCTTTTCGTGTGTTGTGAGAACACAGTATCCATTGTCTTAGCAATTTCATGGTGACTATAACTAATTATATTGTTTGATATTGAAGTGATTTTTTTCTAATTTTCCTGAAGTCTACCATCTAATCTCTGATGCTGTTTTTCCATGTCTCCTACCCTTAAGGAAGTGTCTTCCTAGTTGACCATGGCTGGAGTCTGCTGAGTGTCCCCAAGTGCACCCTTAGCTTCTGTGAGCCTCACGGCAGCTCCATGGCTTTCTCCCCTCTTCTTTTGCAATGAGGACAAGGTCATTTAGCTAGAGAGTGGCAGAGTCAGTCATCAAGCCCAGGTAGCCAGTCCTGACTTGGGCTCCTTGCAGGAAATGCTTCCCGTGCCCCTTGCCTTGGGGTGCACAGGGAAGCGGGCTCCACCTCGCCGCTGAGTCTTCTCCAGTGCCCTAATCCACCAGCGACGTGATACAGCTTGTTTTCCGTATGCGGTTTGAGATTTCTGGAACCTATTCTACCTCATGAGAGCAGGAATTGACAAACACACTTCCCTACTTGCATTTCTTGGAATTGTTGGCTTTTATCATTGTGCATGATTCTGTGTGAGCTTTTACATCCATTTCTAGCCCTAATATGATCTCCCACTATGAATTGTAAATGCTAGGGTAAAGTTTGCTATGGTTTGTTCATTTTGGGGGAAAATATGTCATATAAGAACTAACTACCAAGAGCTGTTTATAGATTCCTGCTGTTTTTACCTCTGTGGCGTCGTCTCTGGTTGCAGTGCCTGGGGCTTTTCTAACCGTAGAAGAGCATTTTCCGCTAACTGCCCATTTCTGTTTTGGAGTTGCTTGGGCTGTCCATCGGCCATCGCTACCACTCTTAGCAGGAGCGTGTCAATTTGGGCACATGAGGAAATGGTACAGGGCAGCTTTCCTCTTGCTGCACCTCAGATGGACCTAAACCACTTTAAGTCTTCATTATGCTATTTGGGTCAGCAAGAATCCTTCAGCAAGGGGGCTGGCTGCAGCTCAGTGGTAGAGTGTGTGCCTGGCAGGTGGAAGGTCTTGGCTTCCATCCCCAACAATGGGAAAAAAGCAAAGCAAAACAAAACGAAAAAAACTTCAGAAGTGTGGGAAACCAGAAGGTGGTAGGCAGGACTAAGTGGCCCTGGGGAGGTGCAGAAGATGCCTGCCTCTCCCCAGCCAGGCAGCTCCTCCCACTTCCCACCCTCTGCACCCTCCAGAGCCTGCTGCGTTTAGAGCGCCTGTGGCTTCCCCGGTGGTGTTCCTGTGAACAGCCTTTGGAGTCCAGCATCACCAGGATCACAGAGCCAGGCAGCCTGGCTTGACCAGGTCAGCTGCTGGTTTGGGAGGCGCCTCCTGCAGCTTGGGGTCTAAGAGTCCATTCCAAGGGCTCTGCCTGCTGTGGGGCTCTCAGCTCTTGCTGGGGAGAGCAGCCCAGAGGGACCCACTGCAGGAGGTTTGCATTTCTTTGTTTTTGCCTTCTTTTGGAGCTGGGGCCTGGAATCCCAGTGACTGGCAGGTCTTGGCGGCAGCTGGAGAGAGTGGGCTGCATGTGGGTGGAGCTTACTTGCAGACATTTTAGGAAATAAATCTGGGAAACCATTTGCGATTCAACTCTGAGGAAGAAAATGGCTATATTTTAGATGTAGTTTTTTCTCTTTTGTAACACAAGCTTGCTTGACAAAAGACAGAGCACAAAACGCAAAATAACAATCCCCTGTAATCCCACCTCCCTCACCCCTCTGGAATCTCCGGCATAGCATGCCCCTGGATTGTTTGTTTCCTGATGCGTACCTGGATGGATGGATGGAACGCTGAACTGATTGTCCTTTTTCCAGTCACGACCACAGGGACAAGGTCCGAGTTCACAGATCTCGACCTGTGTCTTTGGTGCGCGTGTCTGAGTACTCTCACAGGCTCCGGGAGCTGTTGCTGATGTAACTGTCTCCCAATCCTGGGCATCTGGAGCGTCCACTCGTTCCCCGGTACAAGCAGTGCAGGGGGTGCGCCTGTTGCATGGTCCTGTTTTCCACGGATAGAAGGTGCTAGAAGAGGGTTTAGAATAGTCAAGTATGCACAAACCAGCATGGTTCTTATCATTCCTTAATCCTTGCCTGTTTGACAAGTAAAAAAAAAAAAAAAAAAAAAGCTAACTTATTTTAATCAAACTTTAAGTTTTCAGCGAGTTTGAACAGTTTTCATACACTTTTTAGTTTTTTTAAAAATTTTTTTAATGTGGGCTACCTGTCTCTAACCTAAGTAGTCTATTGAATATTTATATTTATCTTATTGATTCATAAGAGTGACTCATATATTATGAAAATTAACCTATATTTCTCATATGTATTAACAATACCTTTTCCACACTAACTTTTCTTTCACTTTTATTTGTGTGAATTTTTAACCAAACAAAAATTAAATATTTATATTGTCAGATCTATCCATTATTTAAGTGATTTCTGGCTTTCATGGTTTCCTTGGAAAGTCCTTTTCACACAAAGATTATGTATTATGTATCTGCCATCCGAATTTTCTTCTACTGCTTTTATGGTCTTATCACTCTGTTCAGTGTACATTTCACTCTGTCTAAGATTGGTCCTAGAATACAATAGAGTATGGAAGACTAATTTTATTTTTTTCTACACTGTTCACCCAGTTATCTTAGTACATTTTATTGGATGGCCCATCATTTTCTTGGTTTATTCAAGTCTTATTTTTATCAAACAGGTGATGATTCAAACATAATAGTATTTAAATGTACCTTTGACAGTGTGAAGAAATTAAAGCTTTACTTTTTTTTTCTAAATTAGAGTTCTCACGGGAGAACCAACAAGTGAAAAACTCCAGGAAGGAGTGCTTGCTGAACTCTGTACCGTCTGACGGTGTCTGGGAAAACTTCTCCTTGGACAACATTGAAAGGACCTTTTGCCAAGAGGTGAGAATGTTTTCCTAAAGCCACAGCGTGGGAGTGACAGGTGAACACAGACAGGCAGACAGCGGTGGAAAATTGTTAGGTCTAGACTTAATTTTCAAGATCTGTCCTGATCCTACCTACACCTCCTGAAGCTGGGAGACCTCCTCCAGCTCCTGACAATGGTGATACTGAGTTCGTTTCTATATGTGCCCTCTGTGCCACTCACACGGTGACTCTAGTACAAACCACACAATATATACGGAAGGAAAGGATGCAATTTGGTTGAGTACCAGAAGAAAACTTGCATAAATGAAGAAGTCTTTCCTAATTCTTGGGTTGGGAGATTTGATATGGATACCTGTTCTCTCTGTAACTGGATATTTATTTCTTTTGAATTATTACAGTAGAGAACTGTAATTATTCTACCACATGTAGAATATTTGATAAAGGATTAATAGTTAAGACAGTATGGCACTGGTACATTAATGGGCATTCAGACTGGTTTAGAAGTCAAGTGGGAGACTGGATCAATCTGGATGCCTGAACTAAGCATTCAGCGTGTGGTACTTCGATAAAGTACAATGGGGATGGAGACAGTTACTCTTTACCATGAATTAAGTCTATATGCCTCAGCCATTAAAATGATCAATGTGGGTAAAATAAAGTTCATTTATTTTTATTTTTAATTTATTTTTTATGTTGGAGATCATACCACGTAGGCAAATGCTCCATACCAGAGCACTATACCTCACGCCTGGGTGAAAAACATTTTTAATCTTGAAATTTAAAGTTATTTTTTTTTTTTTAAGAGAAGAGGGACAGTGAGAGAGACAGAGAAAGAGAGAAACACAACTTTATTTAGGTTTTCACATGGCCTTCATTGCTCCAACACTTAGTTGTGTGCATGGTGCTGGGGTTTGAACCCAGGTCCTCCTGCTTGCCAGGCAAGCGCCGAAACCGCTGAGCCACCGCTCCAGCCCCTTAAAGTATCTTTTAAGCATGAAAGAAAGCCCAAAAGCCATAAAGAAAAAGACAAAGTTTGACTACATGGAAATGAAAAAGATTTCGTACAGCAAAATTTTGTATAAACATAAGATAAATGCAGCAGAATATATTCAGTATAAATGATAATTAAAATATCACTGTTCCTAACATACACAAAACTTTCCCGAATTGTTAAAAATTTTTTTTCAATAGAAAAACTTCAATGAAGAAAAACCCCGCAAAGCCAGTGTTGATACGAGTTTTAGAGAAGTAGCACGTTAGTATCTGTTGATAATTGGGTAAAACTTGTTTTCTCAAGTTCTGTTGTTTATAACGTGATTGTTTTCATAAACACATGACCCTTACAAAATGCATGATCGCTGCAAAGCTGTAAGCAATTCTGAAAAGCACAAGGAGGAAGTAATCAGTTATTCACCACCTGCCACCCAGAAACACCGAAGGCAGCATTTGGAGCCCGTGGTCCTAGAACCTCTGTTCGTGTGGTGCTGCGTCAGTGGGCAGGTGGGTGAGTGGACACACAGATGAGAATGGTCTTATTAGAAGAGGATGATGAGCCTTTTAAAAAACACAGCATACTTAATTTAAATTTCCTTGGCTTCCCCAGAAGAAAGCAGGCATCGCCGTCGCCATGGTATCAGCCTCTCCTGGGGCTGCCTGGTGAGCCACGTTCGCCCTCCCACAGCTCCATGAGGTAGCTCTGTTGTCATCTCCACCTTGAGGGAGGAAACTGAGGCACGAAGAGGTGAGATGGCTTGCCGATGAGCCCCGGAGCCGTGAGAGCAAGCCCAGGCTATGGACCCCCAGGCTCCTTGCTCTTATCCCCACCACACTGTCCTCGGGTGGAATCAAGGACGTTCCTGAACCTTGGATGAGTTCTTTCACATGAGACACAGCAGTACCCCCAGAAAGCGGGTTAGGGAAGTCACCGAGAGCTGGAGGAAGGGAGCCCTTGAAGGTCGTCCCCACGGCAGCTGTCACAGGGAGCACAGTGATGGGCACAGCACTGTCTCCCACCCTCCCGGCTGGTGGCTTGTTCTTGGTCATGGTTTACAATGCTCTCATCCTGTGCAGTTCCCACAGTCCCCTGGCCCTTCTGTCTTTGTTCCACGCCTGTGTGAGTTTGCCACGCTCCCCTCTGGTTCAGCGCTGCCCTCCTGAGTTCTTTATTTGATTTATTTTGGGGTTGGCTGGATTTCACTGTCGAGTAATTTCCTTAAGAGAGGCTCAGGGGTGCTTTACTCGCTTCGCTTTTCCACGTTGGAGGCTGTGTGCGTTTCGCTCTTATCCTGGGATGGTGGCTCTGCTGGGTGTGATTCTCCGTCACTTTCCTTCCTTCCTAATGTTGTGTTTTTTCGGCTGTCTCTGTTGCTGGATGTGGCTGTGAGGAGCTTGGGATCGACCTGATTTCTTTCCCCCTGCTGCTGATTTCCTTTTTCTGCCAGATGCTTAAAGCATTTTTTCTTGATCCTTGAAATTAAACAAAAAGCCCAGTAAGCAATGTCCTGCATGGGCATTTTGACAGAGTTTCCTGGAGCGCGCTGTGTCCTTTGATGTGCAGTCTGCCCTGCGACAGGAGGACCTCGTGGGCTCCTGTGGCCTCTTCTGTCCCTCTGTGTGCTTTGCCCAGTTTTCCTTGTACTGGGTCCTCTTTGTCCTTGGCAGCTGCCACCTTCTCTGCAGTTGCTTTGATCCTCTTGTCCTGTCCCTCAGTCTTCGTTGAGGTTCTTTTGAGCTGTTCCTTTATTATTAATTCCCATCCTTATGTCTTACTCTTGTTGTTGATGATTTTATTAGATCCTGTAAAGATGTAATTTTCATTTTCTATCTTCTTAGCTCTGAAATATCCCTTCTCATCTCTCTCATTGCTTTATAATTTTCAAGATTTCCTTTTAATGAATTCGTATTTTGATTTAGTCCATTTTTATGGCCGCGTTTGCAGGTGGTGTTTGTCGTTTTGTTCCTTGCAGCCCGGATTCTTGGTCTGTTGCTGGTGGTTTTTAGCTTGCTTGCTGCTCCGGCTGCTTGGTGCATCTGCACAGTTGCCAAACCGTTCCTTTCCGTCATGTTCCTGCTCGGGAGATTTTCATCTGTGTCAGGGACGGAGCTGCGCTATCGTTTCCTCTGCTGCATGGCTGTCATTTCTTTTCTTTTCTTTTTAAGAGAGAGGGGCAGTGAGAGAAAGAGAGAGAATCAATTTTTATTTAGTTTTTCATGTGGCCTTTGTTGCTCCAACACTTCGTTGTGCACTTGGTGCTGGGGTTTGAACCCACATCCTTGGGTGTGCCAGGCAAGCGCCGTAACTGCTGAGCCATGGCTCCAGCCCCATGGCTTTCTGTTATCTAAACTGCACAAGTCATGTGGTGGATGGGACTGCTGCTTGCTTTGTGGGTCCAGACAGGGCCACGTAAGTGACTGCACACACAGCACCTGTGCTGGGGGCTGGAGTTTCTCTGGGGATTCCACACCCAGGGGTGGGCAGGGTACTGGGTGGTAGAGAACATGGCGCCCTCTTCCTTGACTGGCAGCATTAAGCTGGTCTCCCGTCATCAGTCCCCAAGCCCACCCAAGCACGTGCAACCCCTTGTCACACATGCTCCTCATCCTTGACATGGGTGGACAGTCGCTTGCTGCTAGTCCGGTGCAGACGGCATCTCAGCTACGATCTCCCTGCTTCTGAATGCATCCTACCGCCTTTTATATTTTGCAACGTTTGTTTAGGACATCTTTTTGATAAAAATAAAGCCACTTTTAAAAACCAAATATTTCTGAGTGCTCACCATGGCAGAACTGTGCTGTGTTCTAGGAGATCGCTAGCGAGCAAAGCAGTCGCAAGCTCTGCTCTCAGAGACCACGGGACCTCACACCAAGGAGGGGACGCGAACCACATATTCACTGACACAGTTTTTGAATGTTATGACAGAAAAAGATGATGTTATGAGAGAGAATAACCGCAGGGGTCTCATTTAGACTGGGGTTCAGGGAGACATTTCGAAAAGCTGAATAAAGCTGGACCACGGGCATACCGCTGGCTTGTCCATCAGCGTGATGGTGTGCTGCACAGATTCTAAGAGATTCGTGTAGATAAGCAAAGTTTTTAGGGAGATATGTCCAAGCTGTAGCGTGACGTGAAGAAGGCATCCGTCAACCTCACAGGGTGGTGTGGTTCCATTTTTGTAAACTTGTAGGTGTGATTGGGACCTCCTTGGGAGCTTTGGAACGATGGTGACGCTTCCAGCTATCTTTGTTTTCCTCTTTATACTTTGCTGAATTGCTTGGATTTTTCTTAAACTAAAGCTCATACTTTTTTTTTTTAATAAGCAATAACCATGAAAATTCCTAGATGGTCATGGGGGGCACCAAGATACTATTTCTGTTTCTGTCCCTGCTCTTGGTCTTGTCTGAAACTGCTCCTGAAGGAGACCTCACCAGAGACCGAATGTCATTAAGACGTTGGAAATGGAGTTCACGAGCCCAGCAAACACACGGAGACGCTGCCCCTTCCGCATGCACCTTCTCCCGGGGTCTCTGCCCCCAGGCAGAGTGCCATAGGCAGCTGTCCTCCCTCAAAGAGCAGTGGGCAAGATTCTTTAGCTGCATATCAAGTTAATTGTTTGTGACCTTCGAAGAAGCTTAGGTCCATTCCGAGAAATTAGGGTCTCTAAATATTTTGGAAGATTCCAGTACTCCTGTGCACTCCGAGGGTCACTTGCTGACCCTATCTCTTTCTCCTTCAGTGAGAGGAGACTCCTGCCCACATGTCCACGCCCCACAGCTGTTTAAGAAAGTCGCCTTTTACACTAAGTTGGAGGTTCCATTATTGTTATTTCTTAATCTTCTTACCCCAGTTAGTAGGAAAAATTGAACATGGACAAAATGGAAGGGTTGAAAACATTGGAGGATATTATTACTTCTCCAAAATAAACAGCAGGAAAACCTCTGGGGAAAAACAAAGCCAATCTCCACGTGTTTTACGAGTCATGCTTAACCTGCTTTGTTGTTTCAAGAATCCCGTAAGCGAAGAGCACTCGCCCAGGTGCTTTGTAATTCCCCATTTTAAAATGACATTCAGGAGTGTCCAGTGTGTACTGTGGCTGTGCCAGCCATATATTAATAACTTTCCTTACTGTAAAAGCAACTCCTGGTTTTAATAAAATGTTGCCAACTTGCTTTTGATTGGCCTGACTTAGGAGGAGCCTCGCGTGGGCTCGCAGTGGGGAATGCTTGGAGTATATTAAGAAAGATGCATCAAGCTGGCAGATCCAGCAAGTATTTTTAGCGCTGGAATTGGAGGTCGATCTATTGTCTGTGCTGTTTCCCCCAAGAACCTTGTCTGCCTTGGCAGTTGAGCAGCTGTGGCTGGGACCTCATCAATTAAACATTTCAAGTTCAGAGCATGCCACCGCCACCTTTTGATCAGGTTTCTTAGAGGAAAACGTGATGGGGTTTTGGTGAAAATAAGGGGTTGGCTGCTCCACGAAGTTGGTTTTACGAATGCCGCATTCTGATCTCAATCATTGCAGCTTTCAAAGTCCTATGAAAAGGTCGAGAAAGCCCTCAGTGCCGGGGACCTCTCCAAATGTGGCTTCGTCTCTTTGAATTACCTAAAGGTTGTCCTTGACACCTTCGTGTGCCGGTTACCAAGAAGGATTTTCCTCCAGTTAATGAAAAGGTAAGAGTCCTGTTGTTTCCTTGGCAGTTCCTTCCCCAAACGTCAACTGTGAGAATAAGGAAGAGCTTCATTTATTTTTTATTAGTGTTTTAGGCTTTTTATTATTGAAAACTTCAAGCACACACAAAAGTAAAGAGAATAATGTAACGAATCCCCTCGTGCCCAGTCCCCAGCTCCGACACTCCTGGCCTGCCACTTCATTTGTGTCCCTACTCATTGTCCTCAACCCCAGATGCTCTGAAGCAGACATCAGACACCGTATCTCTCGGAAAGATGTGAACTCTTTGTAAAGCCAAGGCAAGGTTCTGTTTCCATATCCAGTGGAATCAGTGCTGGTGACATCTGGGTCCAGTGTCACGGCTTGTCCTGTGCACTCCCTGAGATTCCTGCAAGTCAGGATCCAGGTGAAGCCCGCTGCTTGATTTGCCAGGTTCCTTGTTAACCTACAGGCCTCCTCTCTGTCTGGTAGTTTTAGAAGTAATCTGGATTGTTCCGAGAGTGGAGCTTCTTACGGTCTGGGTTGGACTGTTGCAGCCCACAGTGACGTCTCACATGCTCCCGTTCCCTCCCCATCTCTGCCCTGCCAGCAGCTCCCCAGCCCAGGTCTAAGCCTGTGGCATCTGCTTCAGGCAGGAGCACTGCACAGGTGGCAGCAGGCAGTACTGACTGTCTCTTTTTGTAATACTAGCAACTATTGTGATTTAAATATGACATGTTCCCCAAGAGCCCACGTGTGTGAAAAATGCCAGAATTTCCACAGGTGAAGTGACTCGGTCATGTGAGCCTTAACCTAATCAGTGGATTGATCCACTGATACAGGTTAGCTGGGTGGCACCCGAGGCAGGTAGGGTGTGGCTGGGAGGTGCAGTGCTGTGGGCGTGCCTTTGGGGTTTGTATTTGTCCCTGGTGCGGAGCCCTCTCTCTGCTCTCTGCGGCCGTGTCCTGAGCTGCTTTCCTTCTGCTGTGACGTGCTGCCTCACCTTGGGCCTAGAGCCGGCGGGGAGTGTCCACCTGTGGACTGAGACCTCGGAAACTGAGAGCCAAATTAACTTTCTCCTCTGTGTTGTCCTTGTCAGGTCTTTTGGTCACAGCAATGAACAAACTGACTGAAATAGCAACCGCTGTTGGTACATCACACCTAGATCCATGTACCTGGTACTGTAAAGTACCGATAAGACACAGTGAGCTCCAGGCTCACCTTGCACACCTCTAGCCATAGACTTGGAATCAGTAATTTTCCTAGGGTCCCTGGTTCCTTTCAGTTGGAAATGTGGTCCAAAATATATATGGTCCAAAATCTGGGTAAGGAATACTCTAATTTACCTGGTTATCTGTCCAGGTAGACAGGGGACCTTTTCTGGGGGAAGTAGGCGAAGCTAATGGAAAGATTGTGCTATGTGGATCTCTTGGGGCACCTAGGAGAGAGGGCCTCGAGGCAGCGGAGGCAGACAGCGTTCAGCCAGGCAGAGGGCTCCATTCTGAGAGCACCCTGCCTTTCTGGACGGCACCCACGCGTCCGACACCATGACTTCCAGAGTGAAAAGCAAAATCCAGCCCTGGGAATTAGGGTTTCTATGTCTTGTTGCACATGGAGAAATTTTCAAGAATTACTTTCTCGGATAACTAAAAGTTATAAAGCCATTTATTCTTATTTCATTTTAAATAATACAAATAATAATTTAATCATGATAATAAAACAGACACTTGTCATCCAGCTTACCAGCTAACTATCTGGCTGTTATGCATTCCCTTCCACTTTTTAACCTATATGGAAATAATCTTCACAATTTATAATCAAGGTCCACTCACCTTTCACATTGTGCTTTAAAAATAGAAACGTGAGGCAGGCATTTTCACGTTGGCATCACAGTCTTTACAGTTGTAATCTTAATGCCTGTGTAGAATGTCATTCACCTGTCATTTATTGAGTTTCTTTCTCCATCAGACATTGTGGTAGGTGCAAAACGTGCAGACACACACGACAAACAGTTTGCACCAGAGTAGCTCACCAGAGTGACAGAGGTGGGGGCGTGCAGTGAGTGCATGGGGTTCCTCACCAGTGACAGTGGTAGGGGGCACAGAGTGAGTGCATGGGGTGGTTCACCAGAGTGACAGAGGTGGGGGCACAGAGTGAGTGCATGGGGTGGCTCACAGGAGTGACAGTGGTGGGAGCATGGAGTGAGTGCATGGGGTGGCTCACAGGAGTGACAGTGGTGGGAGCATGGAGTGAGTGCATGGGGTGGCTCACAGGAGTGACAGTGGTGGGGGGCACGGAGTGAGTGCATGGGGCTCAAGCAGCCAAGGTGTGCTGTAGCTGTGACCAGTTCCCAGAGGTCACGGTCCCAGAATTCCATGTGGAACCAGGCACAGAACCAACTACAGAGATGTGAATTATGTACAGGCTGACAGCTCCAACCCAGAAATCCAAGTTCTGAAATGCTCCAAGATTGGAAACGTGAGTCACAGTGGAAACAGGGACACACTGGGATTACAGGCGTGTCCACCACATCTGGTGAGAATGTTTCTTTCAATGTGCTGTTGAACTCAGTTTGTACTTCTTTTTTTTTTTTTAAGAAAAAGGGGACAGTGAGTGATAGAGAGAGAGAGAGAGAGAGAAACAGAGAAGCAATCTTTATTTAGTTTTTCATTTGACTTTCATTCCTGGGACACTTCATTGTGTACGTGGTGCTGGGGTTTGATCTCACATACTCGCCCATGCCAGGCAAACACTGTAACAGCTGAGCCACCACTCCAGCCCCTGTAGTACTTTTCTTTGAGGAGTTTTGCATGAATGTTCAACAAGGAAACTGGCCCGTAATTTTCTTTTCTTGTATTGTCCTTGTCTGACTTTGGCATCAGGGCACTGCTGGTCTGAGCAGTTGGGAAATAATCCTCCCTTAATCTTTTGGAAAAGTTGGAGAAGGATTGATATTAGTTCTTCAAATGTTTGATAAAATTCAGAAGTGAAGTCATCAGTACTGGGTTTCTAGTGTTTGTTTGTTTGGTAATGGGAATTGAACCCAGAGGCACTTTACTGCTGAGCCACATCCCTAGCCCATTTTATTTTTTAATTTTGAGTCACTAAGTTGCTTAGGGCGTTGCTAATTTGCTGAGGCTGGCCTTGAACTTGTGATCCTCTAGCCCCAGCCTCCTGAGTCGCTGAGATTGCAGGCGTGCACCACCACACCTGGCAGCCCTTACTCAGTATAGGTCTGTTAGTATTTTCTGTTTATTCCTGATTCAGCCTTGGTGGATTGTATGTGTCTTCGAATTTATCCATTTCTTCTACGTTATCAGTTCTTTTGGTTTGTAGTAGTCTCACCATCTTTTGAATTTCTGTGCAGCTGTGGTATCATTTGTAACGTGTCCTCTTTTATTTCTGATCTTCTCTTATTTCTTAGTGTGAAAAGTGTGAAATGTGTCTATTTTGTTTGTATTTTCAGAAGATCGACTCAGTTTCATTGATCCTTTTGGCCTCTATTTCTTCCCTGGTTGTTGTTAGTTGTTTTCTTCTGTTCACGTGGACTTAGTTTGTCCTCACTGGGCTTCCTGGATGTGTGCGACTGTTATTTGTTTGAGATCTTTCTTCTGGACGTGGGCATTTGTAGCGAGGCGTTTTCCTCGTAGAACTGCTCTCGTAGTCCCTGTGAGTTCTGGTGTTTTGTGTTTCCATTCTTATTTGCCCCAAGAGATTTTTAAGTTTCCCTTTTAATTTCTTCATTAGCCCGCTGGCTTCTCGGGAGCACAGGATTTGATTTTCACGTGTTTGTGACTTTTCTCAAGTTCCTCTGGCTGTGTGAGTGAAGCAGTTGGTCAGGGTGGTGGCAGGGGCACTGCGGTCAGGTGGGGCCACTGCTCGGAATGGACAGGAGAGTCTCCTCCTGCCTACACAGTGCAGATCAAGCTTCTGCTCTTTGCCAAAACTTGCCAGGGTGAGTCAGGTCTTGGAGTGGGCTTTGAGGTCACCAAGCACTGCTGATGTCCCGGTGTGGAGCAGCTGGCCCTGCTCCTTGCCGTGGCGCACTGTTTGCTTCCTGGGACAGCTTCTGAGGCTCGTCTGGCGGCTGGTTAAGCAGAGACTCTGGGGGTGGCCAGCTCAGCTCTTCGGGTGGGTGGCACTGGGACCTGTGATGGTATTGCCACCTCTCACAGCTTCATGCAGCCACCACTGCTCCTGAGTGTTGGTAGCTGTGGGCTCCACCTCCTTGCTGTTTTCTGCTGTCCACAGACCACCTGGCGGTGCTGAGTCCCCCTGTTCCCTTTGAGGTGAGGGCTGGACTTCTGGGAAGCATCTGGGGATTCTAGGGAAGCAGGGTATCTCTCTCCAGTTCTCTCTTCTCTCTGTAGAGCCCACAGCCCCTGGGAGTGCTTGGGTGACAGTTTGCTGGCTTGGGGGAGGGGAGGCACAACACAGGTCAAGTGAGATGGTCTCTCACCTTGCCGTGTGGTTCTCGCTCTTCCTGTGGGCCACACAGGTGACTTGTTTTCATTGCGTGTTTTGTGGAAGCTGCTAGCTGGGCTCTCTGTGGGCCCCTCCCTCCACCCTGTCCATCCGCTTTGCTCAGCCCAGGGACTTGAGAAAATTCACAAACACTTGTAAATTCAATCTCCTGCTCCTGAGAAGCCAGAGAGGCAGTGAGGAAATTAAAAGGGAAGCTGAAGAACCTGTTGGAGCAAATGAGGATGGAAGCACAGCACACCTGAGCCTGTGGGGCCCCAGGCTTTGGCCCCAGACCTCCGTGCTGTCACCTGGTGCCTTTGTGTAAGGATGGCCGTCAGCACTGTTCCCAGCAGTGCCTGGGAGCCTTGTTCTACAGTATTGCTAAGAGGTCTCAGGGGCCCTGTTATTGCTTGATTTTCATTTCTTGGGACGATGCGAGGCTGGGCATTTCCACACCCTACCCTGACTCTGTCCCCTGCTGCGAATTCTCTTCACACCCTAATTGGCAGTGGCCCAGCTGATGGGTTTTTGAGTGAATTTTGTCGCCCTTTTGGTTACTTTTTGATAATCAGGTAATTATTAAAGATGACCTCTGGCATCTAAGTGCTGCAGGCATTTCTCTGTCATAACAGGGTACCTCAGATTCAAACAACTGAAAAATTGAAATCCAAGTTCATATTTTAACATAGCCAATACATGAATCTTCTTTGGAATACCTTCTGTTGTTTAAATTTTATTAATTCATCATTCTTACCGAGGCTTGATTAAAAACTCCATTCTATACTGATTGCTTTTCTTATTCTTAAAAAATCTGTTAATCCATTGTAATATAAATTGGATATTCAAATTTTAAAAACACCTTTTTCTGAATAGATTATCTGTTTTCCCACCACCATTTATTAAGTAATCCTCTCTTTCCCCATTGTTTTATTTAAAGGCATTTAGTATTTACTTAGCTCATTAAAAAGGGGCTCCCCTCTGCCGTCTTCCTCCATTGTGTTTTCATGACTTCTTTCCTGTGTCTTCTTTTGGTGCCCAAATCATACTGCAGTTCTTGCTGAAGTCCGACAGTTGGGCACAGACACACGCACATCCAGGGAATCACCAGACAGCAGAGCGCAGTGCAGTGCGGAGGGGCAGAGAAGTAAACTGCGTCTCGTTCCCGCCTGCCTCAGGTTCAGATGGCGCTGGATTGTCTCGGGGACTCTCAGTTTCCCTGTTGCAGGATCTCAGCCACGCAGCCTCCGGGTTTGCTCTCGAGGTCTTCGTATTCGATGCCTGCAAGGTTAACTCACACTGGCTCCGCTGCTTCACAAATCCAGCCTGTGTTCTTCCCACAGTTCACAGGACACCTTTCTGAGGTCCCAGGTAGGAGCTGTGTTAGCTGCTTCGTGGCTTCTGGTTTTTGTTAAGATGGTTGTCTTGGTCATCAAAGCCACAATTGCTACCTGGTGCATGTAATCCAACAGGCCGTCTGGGTTTTTTATATTCCAGTCCGTGGGACTCTCTTGAGATGCCCTGTGAGCTGCAGGAACTGCCTCCCCATTGTCTTAAAGGTGTGCTTTGCCATATCTTAATTTCTTATTTAAAATGTGGTGCGATTGTATTTCCTGTTCTCTTCCATCAGTCTAGAGTTCTATTGTACATGTCATTTCTAGGTAAGGTGCTGTCTTTGGTGGTCCATCCATTTATTAGAGTATCCTTTTATTTTCTGTTATGCTGCTGGAGAATACATACATTGGGTTCCCCACACTATCACAGTTACTTGTTTTGAACCTACTTCTTGAATGCAGATGGTGACTGTTCAGGTCTCAGGACTGATACATCATCTCTTAAGAAGGGAGGCCCTGCTGGATTCTGTCAGGAAGGCCCAGGCTGGAAATGTGAACCAGAGGGGGAAGTGGTGGAGGAGCAGGGCCGCCTGGCTCTCTGGGCCAGGCTGATGCATATGTGCTCGAGTAGGCACACAGCGTCCTTAACCCCTTTCTACCTTTTACTCAGAAATCATGAGAAACCAGAATTCATCTAAATTGGGCTTAATAGTCCTGTTGATATTTCATGTATTGACCGGGGTGAGTCTGTGTTTGTAATTGGGCAAATTCCATATGACTTTTAGTAAATTAAGAGTTCACTAACCGATCTGTTTGTGAATATGCCTAATCACCCCAAATGGAAAGCACTCAAATGTAGCTCAGCAGCTGAGCACATAACTCCAGACAACCAGAAAATTGTTTGGCATGAAAGGGTGTGGGCCACTGGCGCCCAGACATTCGTCTGTCTTGGAGACGCTGTGCTAAGTGAAAGAAGACGACCTCAAGGGCTGCCACTCCTGGGTGCTGTTTGTAGCCCATTCTGGAAAGGCAAAGTGAGAGGGGTAGAGAAGAGATGGGTGTCATGCCAGGGACAGGAATGAGGTGTCTGCTGCACAGGGCAGAGGGGGGTCTGTGGGAGGTGGGACTCTTCCCTGTGAACATAGGAATCCACGTGAGTGCAGATACGTGGAAACTCAGAGCACTGTACCTGAAGCAAGAGTTGAACGTGCTGCACCTGAATTGCAGAAACAAAGTCAAAGCACAAGCCTGTCCTGTTTTCTAAAGAGAAGAATAAAGAAGCAAGGGAAAAAAATCTAAAATCTCCCTCCAAACAAAATGATTTGAGAACTTCGTACAGATAATACAAAAACCAGATATGTATTGTTATTTTTTTTAATAATGTCTAGATCTTAAATTAAAAACCCAGACAACTTGGCAATGAAGCATAAAATCTTGATCCAAATCATCTTGTCAGGACTTTAAGAGCTGCTTTCTTACATGTATTTTGGTGAAATGGTTTACTTCAGTGCAACCGCTAACTTGACCTTTCCCATGGCTGCGCCTTTCAGTGTGGCCCAGCCTTTTCTGCACAATAGATCTATTAAAAGTAAACTAGTGTTAAACGTGAAGAGTGAGCCTAAGGAAGGGCTGCGAGGATGGAGTGGACGCGGTAGCTGGCCCATTTGCTGAGACAGAGCTCTGTCCCTGTGTCCTGCCAGCAGGCTTTTGGTCACCAGCGTCTCCTGGTAACACTAGCAGCCTGGCAGAAGCTGTGCAAACAGAAGAAATAAGCATAAGCCACTTAGCCCAGATCTGTGAGGGCCAGAAGGGACACCTGGGGCATGCTTTCAACCATTGCCAAACCCTTTCAACCCCGAGGGTGGGACGTCTCCTGTTTACATGATGTCCTGGGATGGAGGACTGCTCTTGGTTCACAGGGCTGGGTGGGGGAGAAGCATGAGGGGTCGGGTCCGGAGGCTGTTCCACATCCTGAGCGTGATCTTAGTGTGGCCACACGCTGGGCAGAGTAAGAGGCACAGGTTTCTCCTCTCTTTCAGGACTGCAGGTTGAATGCAGGGGCTTTGTACCACTGAGCTGCATCCTCAGTCCTCCTTATTTCTTATTTTGAGAGCAGAACTTGCTAATTGTGCAGGCTGGGCTTGAAGTTTTGGTCCCCTTACCACAGCCTCCCAATTCGTGGGATCACCAGCTTGGGCCGCTGTGCCTCACTGATACAGGTTGCGGAGAGGATCTCTGAGCCACCTAAAGGTAGGAGGAAGTGAATCAGCAGAAGAGGCAGCAGCTTGGGCCAGGAGTGGAGGGAAGCCAGTAGAACTTCCTCAGCTTGAGGGGCAGAAGAGGAACAACAGCTGTGGCTGGCGCAGAGTGTCCCCTGCCACAGCAGGCAGGTCTTATAGAGACTGTGGCCAGCCCCACTGCAGCCTGGCAGGGAGGGAGCTGGGGACGTGCATAGCTCACCTTCTCTCTGCTGTGCCCGTGCAGGCCAAACCCGCTGAAAGCCAGCTGTGTGGGTCCAGTCGAAGCCACCCCCAGGGCACTGTGCAGAGCAGAAAGTGATCTGGGGGACACACGAAGACCATCCAGTTGTGTCCCCATGTTTCCCTATCCCCCCACACCCTGTTTTCTACACAAGGCTGTGCGTGTGGGGGTGGGACAGGGAAACAGAATCGACTTAACCAGCAGCTGCTAAAATCTGCGGGGAGGTCTGAGTTGGCGGGAGCAGCGTTCCTGTGTCGCCGTTCCTGTGGTCCCCTTCCTTTCCTGCCAGCCTGTGCTGCCAGCCTCGTTCCCCTGGTGAGAGTCCAGCCCTTTCCCAGCATCTTGGCCCTGGTGTGGCCACTCGTGCGTCCTGTAGGGCAGCACCCTGCCCTCCAAGAGGGTTTTGCTCAGCTGACCGTGCTGGGCCCAGTGCAAGGCCTGCCCGTTCTGCCAGTGAGCTGTTCCGGTGATGCAGTTCGTTGCCACACCTTCCTCGCCACAGAGGAGCCCCTTGGTTAAAGCCATGCTGCGGCGGGACGCTATGGTGACAGGTGCTGCGTCCTGGAGGTCTCCAGATGATGGTGTGGCACAGCACGTGGGGCAGGGAGGCAGACAGGTTTGCACCTGGGACATGCAGAGGTTGTCGAGAAAGACCCTGCGCCCTCCACAGTGGCAGGGGTCCTGTGTGACCTGGACCAGGTGTCTGCAAAGTGCACTAGAGAGGGGGTAAACCGAGTGCTCCGCCGGCCTCTGCCCTTGGCAGGGTGGTGCCATTCGGCACTTGTGAGAAGTCCTTTTTCCAGCTGCCACGTTGCCACCGTTCCTGTGACCATGCCCACTGTTTGAAGGACTGTGCGTCAGCCCTGGGTTACCTGGGAAGAGGAGTGACGCCTGGCACCTGCTGATAGGCCACCTTCCTCCTCGCTGTGGGGAGCTGCTTCTGAAGGGCCGCCACATGGACACACGTTTCTTTCTGACTGCCCTGAGGCCCCTCAAATGCCTCTTCCAGTCCTGTCACCAGTGTTTTAACCTCATTCGTTCCGGGTCCCTGCTCAGCCGGTTCCATGCCTCTGGTCACGTGTTCTCGGCTGCCCGGTAGGGCTGAAGGGCGGTAACCAGCTTTCCCCTGCAGGCTGCTGGCTGCGAGATGCACGGCATGTTAGCCTGCCCTGTACTTCCCTGTTCCTCAAGCATGAGGGCTCTGTGGGTGGAGGGCGCCGCGGTCAGGGAAGTCTGAGGCACCTGTTGGTGTGCACTCTCTCTCTCTTCCAGGCATATGACCAAAAACCACATTCATTTTTGTGACTCACCTGCCTTGTCCAGGTGGTATGAATCCCACGGTCACTTTTGTCTCGTGGTTAGGCATTCAGCGCCCTCGGGGCTCTCTAGGGGTCTGTGTAAGGTGCTCCTTGTGAGGCTTGCAGAAGGGTTCACGTGGCATCGGTCTGCCACGGCACTTGCAGGAGCATTGGGCACTCTGGGTCAAAGGTCCACAGGGGACAGCAGTGGACGTCCCAACCTAGGCCACCTGAAACCGACTTACCTGATCTGTGCCTCAGTCAAAACTGGTGTGCAGATGGATCAGAGCAGCAGGAGCAAACTGTCCCCCAAACCCAGGGGCACCCTTCAAGTGGCACAAGGGACAGTGACCTATCTTTCACCTGAGGGAGACTATTCCAGTTGGCATGCGGTGGACCACTGGGCCCTAGAAGCTGTGCTGTGTGGCAGGCCCTTGGACCGCCAAGGGGTTTATCTCATCTGTTACTTCCTTCTTCTTAGGTCCAGTTTAAATGATAGCGGAATCGGTGCAGTAGACCAGTGTGGTGGTTGTGGCCCCTCCTAAGCACGCCCAGTTACTCTAAATAGCCATAGGACACTCTGGGCAAGCCTTGATTGGAGTTCCTTTGCAATTTATCATCACGGAAAGCAGGCCAGTTGCCACAGCCCTCATCTGCCCGCCTCGTACAGGGAGCCTTGCTGATAGAAATAGCGAGCGTCGTCTGCGGCTGCACAGCAATGCCAGGCCGCGCAGACTTGCACACGTGACAGAGGCATCACCCATTCACTCTGCAGCGATCCCTGCCATCACAGCACCAAGCAGCTTTGGCATTGGCCAAGCAGGTGTCTTCAGGGAAAGGTGGTGGAAGCCAGGCCACCCCGTCCTCTTTGGTAGTGGTGTCACTCGTCTGTTTTGCCCAGGAAGCTGCTGTGCTTTCTGTGCCCTGCTTGGTGGGGGTGGGTGCTTCCGCTAGCTCTGCCAGTTATTGCGGCTCTCACTTTGAGGAACAGGGAGCCAAGGTGACTTCTGCAGTGGCTGGGAATCCATGCTCCCGGTGTGTGTTCTGGAGCCAGCGGCAGCTGCAGGATAGGTCTGATTCCTCTGCACATGTACATGGCCTCCTTCTGTCACCCTTGTGAGCCTCCCCTTGGTCCACCAGCCCATGCTGGCCCTGTTGTTCTCCAGGGATTGCCGCCTACCAGAGCCACCCTCTCACAACCCCTGACCCTGCTGAGTTCTCTCCTCCCTTAATGCACGATTACCTTGGTGAATGAAGGACCTTTTAGGCAGGCTTGAATGGAGATTCTCTGGAAAGTTCTTGGTATGTTCTATGTATTGCGAGGTTGTTCTTCAAAGGTGTCCAGACTGCCCCTCAGTTGGGGACTTTGGGTCTGTGAGCTGGGTGAAAGGCTGTGAATTCCCACTCCCACCTAAAAGATCCAAGTCAGGTGTGTGTACATGGGGCCGGGGGTTTTCTCATGGTCTACAGTCCGTGCATATCACGTAGCACCTTTGTCTTTCCAAAGACCCCGCGGTCACTTAGTGATTCCCGGAAACCCTTGTGCATCAAACCCCCGATCGCTCCGATATGCTATAATAACCACTCTCAAGCTCTGGCTGTAGGAAGATTTCCCAGCAGGAGCTGCGGCGTTTGGAGAGAAACTCAGTCTGTGCCAGACCAGTCCAACAGAGAAGTCGTCAGGTGAGCGAATTCATCCATTGTCTTTCAACCCATTCAGGGGCTCATAAACCCAACAAGGATCAGGGGCAGCCCGAGGAATGTAGCCTGTGGAGGGCAGCCTATGGGCAGGGGCCTTGGCCGGGCAGGGTGCAGGGAGGCAGGAGGGGCAAACGGAAGGCCAGACTCATGGCCTCTTCAGCTGTGTCCCTGTGGCGGTGAATGAGGTGGCAAGTCAGAGGGCAGAGGCACACAGGCTGGGTTCCGAGGGCTGTGCTGGCATGGGTGGTGTTTTAACTCTGCAGGTAGGAGCCAGGGTGCTTTGGTACAGAATCTGTAGGAGAAGTTACTCGTGTGTTTTTATTTTCACTTGCTACTCATTATTTCCTCCCAACAATTATAAATTCACTGTTCAGTTCAAGTGAGAATAAATTTTTCTCTAGAATATTTTGCAGTGCAGCTATAATGCTCAAACCAGGTTTCAACATCAAATAAGTTTCAGGAATGTCAGATTAGGGAGGCTTTACTCATAGCTGTTCATATGTTCATGGAACATGAGTATCAATCAGACGGACATGCAGCACCCCCAATATTGTCACAGAGCAGTGCTGCCCCAGATGGGCCACTGGGGCCAGCCTGCTCTGGTAGAGCCCCCATCAGCTCCCTGCAGTATCCCTGGAACTTGGCAAAGAGGGCACTAAAGCCATAGTTACAGGAGAATAAGCCAATGCAAACTTTGACACACTCAGTGAACGATAGGCCGATAGGCCAGAGGGACAGACACCTAGGGACGGCAGTCAGGGAAGACTGCTGGGGGAGGTGGCCTCTTGCATGATACCTGCATGCAGCCATCGGCCATGCTGCGCACTCCTGCAGCACGCCTGTCACAGGACTCACTGCCGAGGGGATGCTGCCCAGGTGCACAGAGCCGTCCAAGGCCTTGGCGCAGGGGGGTGGTGTCTCTGAAGGTGGAGGGAGGACGGGTCAGGCAGCAGAGGGGCAGAGTTTAGGTGTGGACACATCAAGTTTGAGATGCCTCTTAGAACTCAGTCCAGTATCCCTGTTGAGTCAGGTGCCAGAGCACAGAGGAGTCCAGCGAGGACAGCAGCACGGGCTGCAGGGCCATGCCCAGTCTAGATGCTCTGAACGCCAGAAGAGTGGACAAGGATGCCCAGAGAGTGTGGCTGGAGAGAAGGGCTCCAAGCTCCAGAGACGGGCTGCAGAGGACCCTGCCCGCCAGGGCCTTAGCCTCTCCTGTTCCTTCCCCTGGGCCCTGCCCCTCCCCTGCCAGCCTCCTCTGCTGCCCAGGACCCCTGTGATTGGTCTCTGTGCTCCTTATTCTTTGCTGTCACCTCGGGTGGCCCTCTGCTGAGCTGATGCAGCACGTGCTTCTCTGCCGGATGGGAAGGGTGGACTGGGAATGGCGTTTGGCTCCCATCAGAATCCAGAGGACTAACTGCGTGAGGCAGCAAAAGCCAAGGAGCGGAGTAAGAATTAAAACACCAGGGGCTGGAGCCGTGGCTCAGCAGTTACAGCGCTTGCCTGGCGTGCGCGAATATGCAGGTTTGAACTCCATGTACACAGGAAAGTGTTGGGGCAACGAAAGCCACGTGAAAAACTAAATAAACTCTCTCTCTCTCTCTCTCTCTCTCTCTCTCCCTATCCCTATCTTTAAAAGAGAAGAAGAAAAAAAAAAAGAGTAAAAGTCCCAGCCAGTCTTTGTGATTGGGGTTAGTTTCGGCTGCTCGTGGGGTTGCTAGTGAAAACGTGCACTGCTTTTGTAAACTGTGTTCATTCATGCTGATCATGAAGCCATGAGTGTTCAAAACAGAACATAGTGGAAACCGTAGGAGAAATGATCTGCCCATAAATGCGAAGGCCAGAAGTGCAACTGCTCCTATTGTGACATGTGTACTTCCTTCAGAATGTCTGCGTGTGAATGCAGATATTCACGTGCATGTTTAGCATGGCTGAGACCATGTGAGGTATGAATTATGCCGTTTTCCCACAGAATATTATACCAGGATCTGATATTTCATATAATTAAAACCTTGAAGTGAATTTCAGTGACTGCATGACGTTTTGTCAATCTGTGAGTCACAAGGTTTGGACATTTTCAGGCTTATTTTACTTATTGCTAAAATACACTTCAGAAAGGGGCTCACGAGAATGCTTTGGCCCAGCATTTAACATTGCCATTTTAAAAGTCCTTGCTAATTTGCTGAGCAAAAGTTTCTTACTGTCGTTTTGATTTGCATGTCCTCCATTGCTATTGGGTCCTATGGCTTTCGTGTGAAAAGTTTCGTGTAGGGGCTGGAGCGGTGGCACGGTGGTCATGGCACTTGCCTGGCATGCGCCAGTATACGTGAGTTCAAACCCCAGCACTACGTACACTGTGACGTCTCAGAGCAACGAAAGCCATGTGAAAAACTGAATAAAATTGATTCTCTCTTCCTCTCTATCTCTCACTGTCCCTCTCTTAAAAAAAAAAAAAGTTCAGTGTACTTCTTCCCTAAATTGTCTGCTCGTGTCCTTTGTCCATCTTCTGTTTCTGAGTTTTTTGACCTAGCTTTAACAAAGCATAATTTTACAAAATAAGCCCTGTCTTACATGTCAAGTTTAACGAGCTTTGCGATCATGAACGTCTGCGTTTTCGCTGTGCTGGGGACGGAGGCTGGGTGTCCGGTAACCTCCGGCGTGCTGTCTGTCACTGTCACTATCTATCTTCCCCCTGTCGGGAGTTCTTGGAAGTGGGCCATACAGATGGGTGTCCCGGGCTGGCTCGCTCGCCACCTTTGCAGACTTGCGCTCGCTGCGGATGTTCACCCTCCTCTCGACCTTCCGCTGGCTTGCGCTGCAGAGGAGCGTCGCGCAGTGTTCATCTGCTACAGCCTCTTCCTCCACTCGTCAGCTGATGGACATTCGGGGGGGGGTTCAGTTTGGGGCCATCACGGATACTTGTACGAACAGGCACGTACACATCGTTGTGTGGACAGGTTTCCTTCCCTCACGGGCAGTGTCTGGTAGTAAAATGACCAGGTTGCACGGTGAGCGTTTATCTAAGCTTACGAGGTGTCAGCTGTCCTCCAGAGCCACGGTGCTGTTCTGCAGCTCCCCTAACAGCATCAACTTGCCAGCTGCTCTCCACTCTCTCCGACCCTTCTCCGTCGTAGCCACTCTGGTGGTGTGTGCAAGTGTCTCGTTCTGTTTTTAGTTTGCATTTTCCTGATGACTGATGGCGCTGCTTCTCTTTTCTTGGTTGTTGGCCATTCACATATCATTTTCCATATTTGTGTTGGTGCATTTAATTGTGCACAGTGGTGGGATCCGTCGCTACCTACTCACACATGCACGTGGCGTAGCGGTAGAATTTGGCCGACATTCCCCAGTACTTCCTTTCTCCCTCCCTCTACTCCTTGCCCTGAGTTTGCCTGGCTTTCCTTAACATAATGGTCTCAAGTTCCATGCATGTTCCTGCAGATGCCATAATTTTGTTCTTCTTTATAGCTGAATAAAACTCCATTGTGTGTATCTGCCACATTTTATTTATCCATTGATGGACACCTAGGCTGGTTCCATGATAGGGCTATTGTGGATTGTGCTGCTATGAACGTGGGTGTGCATGGATTGTTCTACTATGCTGAGTTTAATTCTTTAGATAAATTCCAAGGAGTGGTATATCTGGGTCATACAGTATTTCCACACCTATCCTTTGAGGAGCCTCCGTACTGATTTCCATGGTGATGGTACTGATTTGCAATCCCACCAGCCATGTAAGTGTTCCTTTTTCTCCACATCCTCTCCTGCATTTGTTATTGTCTGCATTCTTGATGACTGCCGTTCTGACTGGAGTGCAATGGAATCTCAGTGCAGTTTTGGTTTGCATTTCCCTAATTGCTAAAGATGTTGAACATTTTTCATATATTTTAGGGCCACTTATGTTTCTTGTTTTGAGAAGGGTCTGTTTAGCTCATTTGTCCATTTATTAATCAAGTTATTTGGCTTTCAGTGTTAAATGATTTGGGTTCTTTACGTATTCTGGATATTAATCTTTTGTCAGTAGAGTAGCTAGCAAAGATTTTCTCCCATTCTGTAAGTTCTGTCTTCATATTCTTAATTGTTTCCTTTACTGTGCAGAAGCTTTTAAATTTGAAGCCATCTCATTTTTAAATCTTGGTGTTTCCTGCGCTTTAGGAGTCTTGTTGGGAAAGTTGTTGCCTACACCTCTATGTTGGATTGTTGATTCTACATTTTCTTTTGAGTTGCAAAGTCTCTGGTGTAATTCCTAGGCCTTTTTTCCCCTTTCTTTTCTTTTTTCTTTTGTACCATGGATTGAACCCAGGGATGCGTAACAACTGAGGCACATCCCCAGCCCTTTTATTTAATTTTTTAATTTTGAGATGGAGGTCTTGCTTAAGTTGCTTAGGGCCTTGCTAAGTTGCTGAGGCTGGCTTTGAACTTGGGATCCTCCTGCCTCAGCCTCCTGAGCCTCTGGGGTTATAGGTGTGCACTGCTGGCTTACTTCCTAGGGCTTTGAACCATTTTGAATCGGCCTTTTTGTGTGTGAGAGGTAGGCATCTAGTCTCATTCTTCTACATTTGAATCACCGATTTTCCTAGCACTGTTTGTTAAAAAGCTTGCCTCTTCTCCAAGGTATGATTTTGGCATCGTTGTCGGACTATTTCTGGTTGGCTTGTCTCTGTCTTCTCTTCTGTGCCATTGGTCCCTGTGTCTGTTTTTGTTATTAGACTATGTAGTGTAATTTGAAGTTGGGTGTTGTGATTCCTCCAGTATTACTTTTTTGGCTTGGAATTGCTTTGTCTGTCCTCAGTCTCTTTTTCTTCTAAACGAATTTTGGAACCGTTTGTCCCTAGTTCTGTGAAGAGTGTCTTTGGAATTTTGATGCGGGTTGCATTGAATCTGTGCATTGCTTTTGGTAGTCAGGCCATTTAGCAAGCATTAGTTCTGACTGTCCATGAACCTGGCGGTCTTTACATCTTCCATCATCTGCTTCAGTTCTTTCTTTAGTGTTCCACACTGTTCCTCGCCCAGGTCTCTCACCTCCTGAACGTTCAAGGCTGGCCGCTCCGTCTTCCCGCTCTGAGAGTCTGCTTTCTGCATGGTCTATTAGATTCTAGATTCTATTAGAATTTCAGCTGAACATTCTATTGATTTATTGTGCTTTCCGTTTCCAGGATTTCTGTTTGATTTCATTTCATTACTCTATCTCTTCAATTTCTCATTCACATCCTGTACTGACTTCCTTCATTCATTCAGTTGTTTTCTGTGTTCTCTTGGAATTCATTGATCTTTTTTTTTAAAGAGAGAGGGACAGTGATGGAGAGAGAGAAAAAAAGAGAATCAGTTTTATTTAGTTTTTCTTGTGGCTTTCATTGCACTGAAACTTCACTGCATATGTTGTGCTGGGGTTCGAACTCGCATCCTTGCACATGCCAGGCAAGCACTGTGACTGCAGTGCCACTGCTCCAGTCCCCATTGATAATTTTTTTAATTAGAAGTATACAGAGATACAATTGAGGGGGAAACATTATCAAACCAACAGTAATCAATGTATATATACTTTGTTATCCATGGGTATTGCCAAAACATAGATGACCACCTTGGGTTTCACCTGTTGCAGTTTCCCCAGAAGAACTCATG